>CP139509.1:234870959-235165959 GCA_021014915.2 Artemisia tridentata subsp. tridentata
CCCCTTAATATTCTAGGTTTGAACTTATTTAGACTGCTTATTTGAGCCTGCAAGTTGGTCCCATTTAAGGCCTTTGCTGATTTTTCATTATGTGAGCATTTGATTTATTTGGCTTGTGATCTTTGTTTATTTGCTTTCTTTATGCTTGTTTAAGTGTGTTTGACCATTTTTCATTGTTCTGAGCTTGTTGGTATTACTTTGTGCTTATTTGGCTTATATAAGTGCTTATTTTGACTTCTTTTGCTTTCAGTTGCTTGAATCTAAGTTATACTTGATCTTATCTAAGTTTTCATAAGCTTATTTAAGTAATGTGAACCTTCTGTTTCAATTTCATAAAGTTTTGTTACAAGTGCTTATTAATAAGCACTTGTAATAAGCTGTGTTAAGCCCAATAAGCACTTTTCAGCTTAATTTTTCATTACTTTTATTTTTCTTAGATTTCAAATAATATTTTTGATTTTCCAGAATTATTTCAGATTTTATTTTTTATCATTTACTACTTCTTTTCATTTTTAAATAGTTTTCAGAATTTTAAATCATTTTTAAATTAAATTTAAATCACAAAAAGACAAAAATAGTTTCTGAATTTATTTTTATATTTCATTTTTCAGTTTATTAAGATTTCCCAAAAATAAATTTGTAGAATAAATCTTTTATCTCATAATTAGTTTAATTTTCTTTTATTAAATAAAAAAAAAATAGTAATTAATTAATATTAAATAGAATTTTAATTAAATTTTTAATTTTCTTGTTTCTAAAATTTTCTTTTGTCATCTAGTGCGTAGGAAAATTGTTTGTAAGCCCGTAGGATTAGTCGTGCTTAGATTTCACTTTTATTTTTGCGGGTTGACGTTAATTTTAATTAAAACGTGCGTTTTTAGTTTTAAATACCTTTTGCATTTCATTGCTTTGTGTAATTATACCACAACACCAAATAATATCCAAATCCAATCATCAAGCATTTTAATTCCGAACCTAAAACGAAATCCTCGATTCACACCTCGCAGGGACACGACCCGGGTGATCACTTACCCGGTATCTCATACCGTATTCACGGATTTTGCAAGTTTGACTTTTCCTAAAGGTTTGACTTGTCATTTCCCACGTATCACGTGTGCACGATACTATATTTATATATATATACTACACACGGATCAAATTTTGGCGCCGCTGCCGGGGAGGTTATGTTGCGACAATATTGTTAAAGGTTTTAACGATTAGTGACTTGAGATCCTTCTTCACGAAGTTATCACTTCCAAAAAAATTATAAAACACAAAAATATTTTTCTTTTCTTTTGTATATATATTATCATATAAAAACAGAAACAAAAAAATACAAAAAGATTTTCCGTTTTTCTTGTTAAATTAATAAACAATAAAAAGCATCATCGAGAAACATTCGATAGAATACTACCTAACTGGGGGTATGACCATTAATAAGTTCCCAAACAAAAGATTAAAACTTGCCTTTGTGTCGCTTGCGAATTCGGCTCACCTTTGATTGATAAACAAACTATAAAGGAGGTTCTAGGATGGTCTTGACATTAAATTGCAGACCGAAAGGAGCGGGTTTTTAAGGACATTTATTGCCCACCTTTGCTCCTCCGCCACCCTATGCATTTTTCTTTCAAAGAGCTACCGTACGCTTGTTTGATTTAAGGTTTAAGTTCACTTGTGTTTTGCCTCGGTCTTGTTTTAATTGAAATTGTTTTTGTTAGTGCATGCGCACTCGTTCTTCTCCGTCAACAAGTCCTTTACGTGAACTCGTGCATACCTCGAGAAGACGTAATCGAAGACGTAATCGTAGGCATTCCGCCTCAATAGCCGAACCCGAGATTCGTGCTATTCCCGTTCCTCCCATTGTCACAATGGCGGAGGAACGTACCATGTGTGAGCTTCTTCAAGCACCCACCGAGGGTTACGGAGATGCTATTGTTGTTCCGGCAATCATTGCCGATAGCTTTGAGCTTAAGACCGGGTTGCTATCCTTAGTAACCGCGAGTCAATATTTCGGATTTGAGAGGGACGATCCACATTCGATGGTTTAACAAGATCACCTCTACCATCAAATACCGAAATGTTCCTCAAGAGGCAATCAAATTGCTTCTTTTCCCTTTTTCTCTCGAGGGGGCCGCCCGAATTTGGCTCGAAAAACAACCCCCTCGTTCTATTGAAACATGGGAAGATTTGGTGTCGAAATTTGTGAATGAATTCTTTCCTCCATCAAAAACCACAAGCCTTAAAAATGAAATCACCAAATTCACTCAAAAATTTGATGAATCCTTTAGTGAAGCTTGGGACCGTTTTAAAGAATTACTTCGCAAATGTCCTCACCATGGTTTCTCCGAGTTACATCAACTCGATACCTTCTATAATGGTTTGATCCATTCCGATCAAGACTCTCTAAATGCCGCCGCCGGTGGTAATCTCTTGTATCGGACGACTAAAGATGCTTTAGCCATCATTGAAAATAAGTCTAAGGTTCGTACTTCACGAAGCAAGCCAGTTGTTTCTCAAGTGAATGCTTTACCTTCTACTTCATCTCCCGTGAGTTCTTCTAGCACCGATGCTAAGATTGACAAACTCACGGAGGCTATTCAAGCTTTGGTTCTTTCCAAGCAAAAGAAACAATCTTCTCCACAAACTTCTTCACCTACTCAAGTCAAAGCGGTGGAAGAAACTTGTGTCACGTGTGGTGGTCCTCATGCATACTACAATTGTACTGCCACCGATGGTAGTCGTTGTGATGTTAATGCGGTAGCCGGGTCTTTCAACCAAGGAAGTAATCAATATCGTCCTCAAGTTGACCCGAACTATCGTGTTAGCAATCAAAATGGACCACCCGGATTTTCTCAACCCAACAATCCAAATAGATTCAATCAAAACCAACCGAGAGGGCAAAATGTTCAAAATCAATTTCAAGCCCCGATCAATCAATACCCAAATCAAGGTGGTAATTTCAATCAAGGCTTTCAAGCTTCGAATTACCAAGCCCCAATTGCTTCCTCAAACGAACTTGCTAATTACATCAAAGCAAATGAAGCAAATATGAGGTCAATGCAAAATCAAATCACCACCTTGAAAAATGATTTTCAAACTTCAATTTCAAAACAAGGTCATGAACTTAAAAATGAGCTTAAGAATACAAATCAAAAGATTGATCAATCTCAAAGTAAAATTGAGAACATGTTTGCTAGTCTCATGTGCCAATTGAATCAACCTTCAACTTCGGGAACCCTCCCGGGAAATACCATTCCAAACCCGAAGGGTGAATTGAAAGCTATTACCACTCGTAGTGGTAAGACAATTGATGGACCCTCGATTCCTACTCCTTCTCCGGTGAAGGAAGTGGAACGAGAAACCAAGGTGACAAAGGACAAAGTGCAAATTACTAGCCCACAAAGTACCGCAAACGTCCAACCTTCGGTCGTCCAAACTCCAATTCCGGAACCCGATGTTCCGAAGATAAATTCTAAGCCCTCGATTCCTTATCCGTCGAGGCTTAATGAACAAAAGCTCCATGATAAAACTAATAGTCAAATGATGAAGTTTCTTGAAATCTTTCAAAAGATACACTTCGATATTAGTTTTGCGGATGCTCTTCTCTACATGCCAAAGTTTGCTTCAACATTCAAGAGTCTCCTTAGCAATAAGGAAAAATTGTTGGAATTGGTAAAGACTCCATTGAATGAGAATTGTTCGGCGGTGATTCTTAAGAAGTTACCCGAAAAACTAGGAGACCCCGGCAAATTTCTCATTCCTTGTGACTTCCAAAAGCTTGATGAATGCTTAGCCTTGGCCGATCTTGGCGCAAGCATCAATCTAATGCCTCTTTCCGTATGGGCAAAGCTTTCTCTACCGGAACTTACTGATACACGAATGACTCTCGAGCTTGCAAACCGATCGGTTACTATTCTGAAAGGTATTGTCGAAGATGTCTTCGTGAAGGTTGGCAAGTTCCATTTTCCTGCTGACTTCGTAGTAGTCGATTTTGATGCCGATCCCCGTGTCCCCCTTATTTTGGGACGACCATTCTTGAAAACGGCTCGTGCATTAATCGACGTCTACGAAGGTGAAATGACTCTTAGAGTCGGTGATGAAAAATTGGTCTTAAATATTGAGAGTACTTCAAAATATCCTCTCAAGCATGATAGCGAGTCAATTAACCAAATTGATATCATTGATACTACATGCGAGGAATATTTTCATGAAATGCTAAGTGGCAATCCCACTTCTTCAGACCATACCAATGCTCTCTCTTCCCCTTCTCTCACTCCATTTGAGGGAAGTGACTTCATTTTGGAAGAGATTGAAGCTTGTTTAGCTTGTGATGCAACTCAATCGGAAATTGATGAAGGTGTGTTTGACATGAAGGGAGACCTTCGTCTAATTGAGAAGTTACTTAATGAAGATCCATCATCTCTCCCTCCGAAAGAACTTCATAATGAGGAAATCACATCTAGTGAGATTCCTATTGATCCACCGGAGGTCGAACTTAAGGACTTACCGCCTCATCTCGAATATGCATTCTTGGAGGGTACCGATAAATTACCCGTCATAATTGCTAAAGATTTAAATGATGAGGAGAAAACCGCTCTCATAAAGGTTTTAAAGTCACACAAGCGAGCCATCGCTTGGAAACTTTCCGACATTAAGGGTATTAACCCGGAATTTTGTACACACAAGATTTTAATGGAAGATGACTTTAAACCGGCGGTTCAACATCAAAGAAGGGTTAATCCAAAAATTCACGAGGTTATCAAAAAGGAAGTTCTTAAACTCCTTGATGCCGGCTTGATTTACCCTATCTCGGATAGTCCTTGGGTGAGCCCCGTTCATTGCGTGCCTAAAAAAGGTGGCATTACCGTTGTTACAAATGATGAGAACGAGTTGATTCCTACTCGATTGGTGACGGGATGGCGTGTATGCATTGACTACCGAAAGTTAAATGAAGCCACCCGTAAAGACCATTTTCCTCATCCATTCATGGATCAAATGCTCGAAAGACTAGCGGGAAACGAGTACTATTGTTTCCTCGACGGTTTCTCGGGTTACATCCAAATTCCCATTGACTCGCAAGATCAAGAAAATACCACTTTCACGTACCCCTATGGAACTTTTGCCTACCGACACATGCCGTTTGGCTTATGTAATGCTCCGGGCACTTTCCAAAGGTGTATGTTGGCCATTTTTCATGACATGGTCGAGAAAACTATGGAGGTCTTTATGGATGATTTCTCGGTCTTTGGGGATTCCTTCAAAACATGTCTCTCCCATTTAGACAAAATGCTTCAAAGATGTGAAGACACTAATCTTTGTCTAAATTGGGAAAAGAGTCATTTCATGGTCAAAGAGGGCATTGTCCTCGGCCATAAGATTTCCAAGAGTGGGATTGAGGTTGATAAGGCTAAAGTTGATGTTATCGCCAAGCTACCTCATCCCACTACCGTCAAGGGTATTCGGAGTTTCCTTGGTCATGCCGGTTTCTATCGTAGATTCATTCAAGATTTTTCCAAAATCGCCCGGCCGATGACTCGTCTCCTTGAAAAGGAAACTCCGTTCGTTTTCTCACAAGAGTGCATTGAAGCTTTTCAAACTCTAAAGAAAAAGCTTATTGAAGCACCGATCTTAGTTGCCCCCGATTGGGACCTACCTTTTGAACTTATGTGTGATGCAAGTGATTTTGCCATAGGTGCGGTCTTGGGGCAACGAAAAGCAAAACATTTTCAGCCTATACACTATGCTAGCAAAACTATGACCGAAGCTCAAGCACATTACACCACGACGGAAAAAGAATTATTAGCCGTGGTGTATGCTTTCGAAAAGTTTCGGCCATACTTAATCTTGTCTAAAAGCATAGTGTATACGGATCACTCGGCTCTCAAATATCTCTTTGCAAAACAAGATGCAAAGCCGAGATTGCTCCGTTGGGTTCTCCTCCTACAAGAATTTGATATCACCATCCGTGATAAAAAAGGAGCCGAGAACCTTGCTGCTGATCATTTGTCCCGATTAGAGAATCCTCATCAAAGTGTGCTCGAGAAAAAGGAAATAAATGAAACATTTCCTCTTGAGACACTTAACGTGGTATCTTTTCGTGGTGATTCTAGTACCCCATGGTTTGCCCATTTTGCAAATTACCATGCGGGTAACTTTGTTGTGAAAGGGATGTCGTCCCAACAAAATAAAAAATTCTTCAAAGATGTGAAGCATTACTTTTGGGACGACCCCTACTTGTTTAAAATCTGTGCGGATCAAGTCATACGGCGATGTGTTCACGGCCAAGAAGCCGTTGAAATTCTTAAGGCTTGCCATAATGAACCCACGGGGGGACATCATGGTGCCAACTACACCGCCAAAAAGGTGTTTGATTCCGGTTTCTATTGGCCCACAATCTACCGTGATGCCCATGACTTAGTCAAATCTTGCGACTCTTGTCAACGTCACGGGAAGATCTCTCAAAAAGATGAAATGCCACAAAACGTCGTTCAAGTTTGTGAAATCTTTGACGTTTGGGGCATTGACTTTATGGGGCCGTTCCCGTCTTCACGAAGGAACAAGTATATACTCGTGGCTGTCGATTACTTGTCCAAATGGGTTGAGGCGAAAGCACTCCCCACCAACGACGCCCGAGTAGTGTGCAAATTTTTGAAAACTCTCTTTGCTCGGTTTGGAACTCCATGTGCTATCATTAGTGATCGCGGTACGCACTTTTGCAATGATCAATTTGCAAAAGTCATGCTTAAGTACGGTATCACTCACCGTCTATCTACCGCATATCACCCACAAACAAGTGGACAAGTGGAAGTTTCAAACCGTGGTTTAAAAAGAATTTTGGAAAGGACGGTAGGTGAAAATCGTGCGTCTTGGTCGGATAAATTAGATGATGCACTTTGGGCCTTCCGTACAGCTTACAAAACACCCATCGGGTGCACTCCTTACAAGTTTGTGTACGGAAAGGCGTGCCATCTACCGATCGAGCTCGAGCACAAAGCTTATTGGGCCTTGAAGCATGCAAACTTCGACCTTCAGTCCGCGGGTGATCACCGCAAAGTTCAACTCAATGAATTAAATGAACTTCGTGATCAAGCCTACGAGAACTCTTTGATCTACAAAGAAAAGAAAAAGAAGATCCACGACTCCAAGATCAAAAACCGCGTTTTTAACGTTGGTGATCGAGTCCTTATTTTTAACTCTAGATTGAAGATTTTCTCGGGCAAGTTAAAAACCCGATGGACTGGACCATTCACCGTTGCCAAAGTTTTTCCTTATGGTACCGTCGAGTTATCTCAAAATGACGGACCAAACTTCAAGGTGAACGGTCATAGGTTGAAGCATTATTTTGGAGGGGACATACCATCCATGGTTGTCCCGGATCTCCAAACTTTCCCCATGGACCAATGAATTCGGGGTCGAGTCAAGCTAGTGACTCGGTTAACAAAAACATTAGCACCACATGGGTGAACGCCCATGTTTCTGACTTCCTCCTATTTTCTAACACTAAGTGTGGGGGAATTCCTCTGCAGTGCTTTCTTTTGTGTGTTGTTTGCTCTGATTTTCAGGTTTCCCTTGGATAGTGTTGATTGACGCGCCTGTTTTCAATCCAGCCGCTCAATATCCTATCCTTTTGCTAACGTTTATCTAGGGATATCTTTTTAATCCTGTTTGTGAAAATCGAGATTTCTGTTCCACACTTAGCTAGTGGTATTACCTTTTTACGTTTCAAGCGTCGGCATAATAGCCGGTACTTTGAATATTGAGGGCAATATTCAATTCTAAGTGTGGGGGGGAATTCTCGCGAATTTTGTCACTTAAGTACCTTCTAGTCCCTAGTACCCCCGTTTTTGACCAAAATTTTAAATTTTTTTGTCATAAAAAAAAAAAAAAAAACGTCATCAATAAAAGTGTGTTTAGTCTTGATTAGGTTAGAACAAAGGGAATCCTGACTCTGCTAGAGTGTTGATCTAGCTGCTTCCTTAACGTTTAGACTAAGGTTTTACGATGTGTGCAAATGAAAATGCTAAGCGTAGAATAGTTGGTTTTCTTTAGAGCTTATAAAAGTAATCTATGGCTTTTTCTCCCATAAGCTAACTAATCTGACTTAATAAGTGCTTATTTTCAAACTCTTGAACATACAAAATCATTTTTTCATACGATTTTGAAAAATACTAGTTCCAAGCTTTATTTAAACTTCGGAACAAGCATATGTAATAATAAAGCAAAATGAAAGTGAGACGTTGCTTGAAAGTTGCAAAAGTTAAGTAATAAATGTAGGTGCTAAAAAAAATAAGCTAAGGTTCAAGATCGGCCCTTGGATCCTCATTTCAGGAATGTCTAGAGTCTTGGAATTCTCCGTTGTAACGGCCCTTGGATCCTTACTTCCGAAAGGCGGTTAGGTCTTGGCTACCCTCTTACACCGGCCCTTGGACCTCTAATTCAGGAATGTGTGAGGTCTTGGATCCCGTGAAACTCCGTTAGTTTATTTGCACAACTATTAAAAAAAATGATGAGAAAATGAAAAAAAAAAAATAATAATAATAAAAAATGGAATGATATTGCAAAATGCAATAAAGTTTTGAAACTTGCTTGTTGTGAATTTTAAATCTATCTTTCAACTAGTATTAGTCAAAGTTTTATAAAAACGTCGATTTTTGTGATCAAAATTTTGAAAATCAAGCACATTCACCTAACTTAAATAAATGTGGGAGTGAAAAGTTAAGTCTCGACTTACATAGATTATTAGTATAAGTAGTGTTAGCATTTTACAAAAGCATTTGCACAATAAGTTTAAGCTTAGTTGGGAGTATAAAAAGAGGATGACGATTACAATTCCCTGGAGACACCCATTTTGTGTGAATCCCGTTCCATGATACCATTTTTGAAAATCAAGCATGTTATTTATTTTGTTGTAGTTTAAATTTCTCGCATTTAATAAAAAGTCAAAACGGGGTATACTTGGTATTCTTTTGATCCTTTCATTACTTCATATGATTGGATTGCTAGGGACTAGCAATAGTTTAGTGTGGGGGATTTGATGAGTGTGTAAATACTCATCATTTTACACCCGATAAAGACACAAAAATGACCAAAAACACCCAAATATATTGCAGATATCATTGGTTTTGTGTTTTATGTGTTTCAGGTACCAAAGGATTGAAAACGGAGCGAAAACCGGCATTTTTGGATCGACTCGACAACAACTGCGTAATTTGATCAAGTGAAGACATAAGTCAAAGTCAAAGTCAAGGTCAACCCCAAAAATACCAAAACAACACAAACAATCCTTGGAAAATAAAAATTACATTTTGGCAGCCTAGACCTTGGATTTTCAGAATATAAACAACTAGTCCCTAAACCTTAAACACTAAAACCATTCAATCCTAAACCAAACTAAACCATCACCACCCTTGGACCCAACCCAATCATAAAAGCCCAACCCACAGAAATAACCCAACCCCCGTACCCGGTATTGTGTTAAACACAATTTAGGTCAAAAAGATTATCAGACCTTCTCCCTCCTTCTCTCCCACCCTATTACCCGCCAAACCATTCACCTTTCCCCACCTTTAACCTGCTACACTCAACCATCCTCCTCAAAAGCCACCCTCCTCACCAGCTTCAAGAAACTCTTCACAAGATGCCATGCCATGTTGGCAATCCACACCACGAATTGGGCGCCAAAGGGATTCTAGGGCTGTGATGAAGTCTTTTTAATCCAAGGGTTGGAAATTGCTTCCAAGTAGCACAAAGATGAAGCCAAGGCTATTTCTCCTCACAGAACAAACACAAAAGGGAGTGAAGACCTTAGTGAGTGTTTAGTATAAATAGGTCGATTGTAAGCCAATTTTGGCAGTTAGTTGGAGTTAGTCCTTAGTTAAGTAAAAAATAGCTTTTAGTTTAAATCTTAATTCAGTCTTCTTTAATTTCCAGTTGTAATTAGTTTTTAAGTTAATACAAGTATTTCAGTTTTCAAGTTCAAGTTGTTACAATTTTTTTAGTTTCATTAGAAATATAAAGCTTTTCTTAGCTAAGTTCTTGTTTAGAATTCATTGTCATTTCAAACCTTTTCAGAAGCTCACATAAGCTCTTAAAAATATAAAAAGAAAAAAAAAAGAGAATAATTAAAACAAAACAGGTTACCCAAGCATGAGACTGTGGAAAGCATTTGGAAGTGGCCAGAAATGGATTGGCCAGAGGGACTTTACTAGCTTGTTGTAAAACAAGCTAGAGCTTGTAGCTGCCTTTGGGTGCCCTTGTTTAGCTAGGGTCCAAAGTAAGTTCCAAATTTCCATTTTAGCTTAAAATTTGCATATCTTAGATTAGTTGTTTAATTCTGTTATCATCAGCTTATTAGTGTTCATTGATTCATATGTGAAGTTGTTAGTTTGATTTGAGTATGCTTCTGCAGTAATCTTTGTTATCTGTAATATTCAGAGTTTGTTTGTTTCAGCTGAATGCTCTTGTTGATTTGATGTTTGTGGATGATACTTGAATAGACTTGAGCATTTTTGTGGGTGATTTAATCTTGAATTCAGTAGAAATAGTGTAATTAGTGGATAATGCTAGTGTTTGGCATAAGGGTGTTCAGTTAGTTTGCTTGTGTTTCAGTAGACTTTAGTTGCTCAGTCACTACACATAGGGGTAGATTAGAGTTTAAATAGCATAACATTAAGTGGTCATTTGAATAAAAGTCAACTTAGTACTTAAGCCACTTATCAGTTAACAGTTAATAATTTTAGACTCTCATATCCTTTCAATTGTTGCATAAATAGTACAAGTTGCTTAATTCAGTGTCACATTAGCTTATTACAACATATTAGATGATTTAGAGTAGGTATAATTTCAATAAAGTCAACTGAGATGATAATTGAAAAAAGTCAGCATGAATGCTTGACTGCAGTCTCATATGGTTTTCTTTGCTGAATCATGACTCAAGTGAAGTTCAATTGGACACTTTGTGATAGGGCTTTTTAGGTTTTTAGGTTCTCAGCCATGTAGTCTCACTTTTTCCCCCTTAATATTCTAGGTTTGAACTTATTTAGACTGCTTATTTGAGCCTGCAAGTTGGTCCCATTTAAGGCCTTTGCTGATTTTTCATTATGTGAGCATTTGATTTATTTGGCTTGTGATCTTTGTTTATTTGCTTTCTTTATGCTTTTTTAAGTGTGTTTGACCATTTTTCATTGTTCTGAGCTTGTTGGTATTATTTTGTGCTTATTTGGCTTATATAAGTGCTTATTTTGACTTCTTTTGCTTTCATTTGCTTGAATC
The DNA here is from genome assembly GCA_021014915.2 of Artemisia tridentata subsp. tridentata. Taxonomy (NCBI): domain Eukaryota; kingdom Viridiplantae; phylum Streptophyta; class Magnoliopsida; order Asterales; family Asteraceae; genus Artemisia; species Artemisia tridentata. The sequence goes on from CP139509.1 coordinate 234,882,231, forward strand.
TAAGTTATACTTGATCTTATCTAAGTTTTTATAAGCTTATTTAAGTAATGTGAACCTTCTGTTTCAATTTCATAAAGTTTTGTTACAAGTGCTTATTAATAAGCACTTGTAATAAGCTGTGTTAAGCCCAATAAGCACTTTTCAGCTTAATTTTTCATTACTTTTATTTTTCTTAGATTTCAAATAATATTTTTGATTTTCCAGAATTATTTCAGATTTTATTTTTTATCATTTACTACTTCTTTTCATTTTTAAATAGTTTTCAGAATTTTAAATCATTTTTAAATTAAATTTAAATCACAAAAAGACAAAAATAGTTTCTGAATTTATTTTTATATTTCATTTTTCAGTTTATTAAGATTTCCCAAAAATAAATTTGTAGAATAAATCTTTTATCTCATAATTAGTTTAATTTTCTTTTATTAAATCAAAAAAAAAAATAGTAATTAATTAATATTAAATAGAATTTTAATTAAATTTTTAATTTTCTTTTTTCTAAAATTTTCTTTTGTCATCTAGTGCGTAGGAAAATTGTTTGTAAGCCCGTAGGACTAGTCGTGCTTAGATTTCACTTTTATTTTTGCGCGTTCACGTTAATTTTAATTAAAACGTGCGTTTTTAGTTTTAAATACCTTTTGCATTTCATTGCTTTGTGTAATTATACCACAACACCAAATAATCTCCAAATCCAATCATCAAGCATTTTAATTCCGAACCTAAAATGAAATCCTCGATTCACACCTCGCTGGGACACGACCCGGGTGATCACTTGCCCGGTATCTCATACCGTATTCACGGGTTTTGCAAGTTTGACTTTTCCTAAAGGTTTGACTTGTCATTTCCCACGTATCACGTGTGCACGATACTATATTTATATATATATACTACACACGGATCAAGAATCATGTATCCAATAGAAATAATTTTGTGTATAGCATTAGCAATAAGAGAATCAAGTCTAACTTGGATTCGTCTTATCTTTGGCACTGTCGTCTTGCTCATATAGGTAAGAAACGCACAGAAAAGCTGCAACATGATGGGCTATTGCAAAATATCAATGATGATTTATTTGATAAATGCGAATCTTGCATATCTGGGAAGATGACAAGGAAACCTTTTTTACATCATGTGGAAAGGGCTACAGATCTACTTGGATTAATACACGCTGATGTGTGTGGTCCACTTAGACATGTGTCAAAATGCGGTGCTACTTGTTAACCTTTACGGATGACTATAGTCGTTATGGTTGTGTTTATTTACTTAAACATAAACATGAAGTCTTTGTGACATTCAAGGTTTTTAAAAATGAAGTAGAATTACAACTCGGTAAGAAGATTAAGGCTCTTCGATCCGATAGAGGTGGTGAATATTTAAGCCAAGAGTTTAAAGATTATCTAGCCAAATGTGGAATTGTCCAGCAACTCACATCTCCTTATAATCCACAGCAAAATGGTGTATCTGAAAGGAGAAATCATACATTGCTTGATATGGTACGATCTATGTTTAATCTGACAACTCTTCCCTTATCTTTTTGGGACTACGCTCTTGAAAGTGTTGTTCACATATTGAATATGGTTTCAACTAAGAAGGTTGATAAGACTCCATATGAATTATAGACTAGAAAAGCTTCCAATTTGTCTTACTTAAACGTCTGGGGTTGTGAGGCGTTTGTTAAATGTGACTCACCAGATAAACTCAAACAGAGATCTGTTAAGTGTATCTTTGTGGGATGCCCTAAGAAAACAAGGGGTTACTACTTTTACTTCCCACCAGAAAATAAAGTCATTGTGGCTAGGTATGGCGAATTCCTTGAGGAGAGTTTCTTATCTCAAGAATTCAGTGGGAGAGTATATGATCTTGAAAATGATCAAGAAGATTCGTCACCTTCTGAGAACACTAGCACACTTCCTGTGGAACCTGAAAGTTTAGATCCTTCACCTGAAGTTGAAGTGGTTCCCATTCGCAGATCTACAAGATCTGTAAAAGCTCCTGAACGTCTATGTTTAAACGTAGAGTGTGAGGAAACTATACTAGGGGATCTTGATGAACCTACTAGTTATAGGGCTGCCATTAATAGTCCTGAAAAGGATAAATGGCATGTTGCTATGGATGGGGAAATGCAATCCATGAGAGACAACAAAGTCTGGATTGAAGTAAACCTTCCTCCCAATGCTAAGGTGGTTGGGAGTAAGTGGCTCTTCAAGAAAAAAACAGACATGGATGGCAACATACACACCTATAAAGCTCGTTTGGTGGCTAAAGGCTTTACCCAAACATATGGTGTTGACTATGAGGAGACCTTTTCTCCTGTAGCTGACATTAGAGCTATTAGGATTCTTATAGCCATAGCTGCTTATTATGACTATGAGATTTGGCAGATGGATGTCAAAACCGCCTTCCTGAATGGTCGCCTAGATGAAGACATCTACATGGCACAGCCTGAGGGGTTTGTGAATCCAGATTTTCCTGAGCGTGTATGCAAGCTTCAAAGATCCATTTATGGATTGAAGCAAGCATCAAGGCAATGGAATAAGAAATTTGATGAGGAAATCAAGAAGTTTGGATTTACTCATAATTTCGATGAGCCATGTGTATACCACAAAGCTAGTGGGAGTAATACTACTTTCCTAATCCTATATGTCGATGACATATTAATCATGGGAAATCATATACCAAGTCTTAATGAAGTTAAGTCTTATCTGGGTAAATGTTTTTCTATGAAGGATTTAGGAGAAGCAGCTTACATCCTTGGAATCAAGATCTACAGAGACAGATCTAAGCGGTTGATTGGATTAGGCCAAAGTGCTTACATGGATAAAATATTGAAGAGATTCAATATGCATAATTCCAAGAAGGGATATTTTCCCATGCAAGTAGAACATGGCTTAAGTAGCAAACTATGTGCTTCAACACCTGAAGAGGTGGCACACATGAAGAAAGTTCCATATGCTTCAGCAGTAGGATCTATCATGTATGCAGTAAGATGCACAAGGCCAGATGTGGCGTTTGCACAAAATTTAACCAGTCGTTATCAACAGAATCCAGGTAAAGATCACTGGCATGCTGTTAAGAACATTCTTAAGTATTTAAGGAATACAAAAGAGATGTTTCTAGTGTATGGGGAAATCCAGATGCAGAACTTGATTTTACAGGTTACTGCGATGCGTCCTTTCAAACTGATAAACATGATACAAAGTCTCAAACGGGTTATGTCTTTGTCATCAATGGAGGAGCTGTAGACTGGAAAAGCAAGAAGCAGAGTACGATAGCTATGTCTGCAACAAAAGCTGAGTATATTGCCGCATCGAAAGCTGCGATGGAAGCTGTTTGGATAAGGAAATTCATTTCGGGTCTTGGAGTGATGCCGTCAATTGAATTACCTATCAATGTGTATTGTGACAATTCTGTCGCAATCACATTCGCCAATGAACCTGGAGTTATGAAGGGCGCCAGACACTTTCCTAGGAGATATCACTATGTTCGAGAACAAGTCGAAATAGGTGAAATCAATTTACTCAAAGTTCACACAGATGACAATCTGGCTGATCCTTTTACAAAGGCTTTACCTAAGGAAAAGTTTACTCAACATGCTGATGGTATTGGGCTTCGTTTAGCTAGTAGTTTCATGTAAATCTGTGGATTAGTATTTGGATAAGGGATATGTAAACAATGTTATCTTAATGAAATAAAGTTTGGTTACGTTTATTCTCATTTATAATATTGTATCCTATATTTGCATATTTAAATCCGTGAATAACTAAGTTATTCTAAATAGTTCGTTGTCGATAAATAATATGGGAGTATTAATGAATTAAGGCAAATGTGAAGTGTTGGTAGAATATACTTAAGTATATTGATGCGTGGGCATGCCAAATTCACATGATATTCAATATTGGATAAATTGAATATAGGACAGATCCCAACCACATGATTGTACTTTATGGATCGTTGGTCATTAAGTAAATCATGAATATTTATCCTCATACTTGAGATACCAGGTAACTGCCGAGGATGTAGCTCATTTTCTGTAAGGTAGTCTAACGCTATCCGTAACTGGTAGTTATAAGGGCTATTTTCGGAGGTGATGTGAAATTCGAGGGTTATGCTCGTAGTCAAGAAAGGATTTGTTCCTTCAAATTTGTTTTGAAGTTTAATACTGCTTGGCCACTCGTAGGGTTGACAAGATGTTTACGTGCGCACACCCAAAGGCTATCTGGAATACGTTCAGATGATTTGGTAATCTTGATCAATTATGTATAAACGAGAAACTAAATTGTTAATTATGGAATGACTTAGATCCATATCCAGATTAACGCGGTATTAGAAACAAAAGGATAAGTATGATGATAAATCATCCCATGGTTTTTTTCAGTAAATCATACTCAGGGTCGATCTGGGGGCATTGGGGGTGTTAAGCTAGACTAACCCATGTCATTACTATATTAATGAATATCTAGGTGGGAGCTGTTAGAGTTAATGGATATAAATTAATATTTGTATGACCAGTTTCGAACACGAGACTTCGGGATTGCACACATTACGTATGAGTCTCAATGGTTTGAATAATTAATATAATGATTTATGATTTAATTATTCATTTCACAAATAAACACTTAACGGTCGTTAGTATTTAACGGAGTTTGGTTAACGGATGTTAAATATTAACTTGAGGGACTAAGAATGAAATAACTAGCCAAGAAGATTCTAGAAATCCCTTGGGCTAGCTTATTCGGCCGAATAGGGGTTTTGGAGGGGAATTAGGAAACCTTTTCCTAACCTAACTTGGAGAAGAAGATTTGTGGGTCTATAAATACAAACCCTTGTATTCATAGATCACGAATCATAATTCCCTAGCAAGTCTAAATTCTTCTTCTCCTCCCTCTTGTGTTCTAGGCCGATCCTAAACTCCCAAATCCTTGGGATTTTCGGTTCTACATTAACACTAAAGTGTTTGATTTGGTTGTGGAATTAGAACCTAGATTTTCACATTGAGACGCTAGTAATACGTGTGTACAAGAACGAAGGACAAGCTTACTTTAGCTTGTGTGATTTTTCCCCATTCGACTAACACCTAGTCGATCCATTCTTAAACCCTAACCTAGGGTTTATCTTGTTCTTGGAGATCCGGTTTCTTGTTTTGCTAGAAACCAAAAAGGTATGCATTACTTTTAATTTTTAGTTAATTAATTACATGTATAATACATCCTATATTCCGCTGCGTGCTTGATGTGTGGTTTATATAGTTTTATGTGATTCATATATTCCAACAATATTACCTTACATTATGTAAATATACATATATACGAAGGGAAAAATTACAAAATGACACAAGCCCAATAAGGCTCGTGAGGTTTCCGAGTTGAGATTTGACTTGCACCAAGTTGAATATAAATTAAATCTGAGTAAGTTTTGAGTAGTTCAAGAGTTCTCTTGCATCGATTACACAACCATCTTAAATGAATGTTGAGGTTAATGATTCAGTTATCATGTATAGTATACAAATATGTGAATGAATTAAAATTAGAGCAGTATCAACTATCTTTGAATGTGAGAAATACTGTGGGCTTCGGTTAGAAGGGAGGATTACTGGTGCACACTTCACATTATAGAAGAGAAAAATATTTGCCTATGTATGTATTTGGCCATTGTATCTAAGCTTTCCACACCAACATAAAATCTTAAGCTACGACACAATGTCCACGCTGCAACGCGATATATTTGTGTATTAGTGTTGAAAAGAGAGTCTACACACTCAAGATTATATATAAGTTGAGTGGGCTTTATTCTGATTTTTTATATACTTCACAAGCATTGTGCTTATCAATTGAAACATGGCAGTAACTAGGGTCGTTTCTGAAACTGTGGTGAATGAAGGTGATGCCAACCTGATGAGAAGTCAAGACTGTGGTCTAGATGCATCGGTTGGCTCGAGCAGTCGTAGTAGTTTGGAAGGCAATTGGGGATCAGTATCAGGTACATATTGCACATGTTTCTGTATCTTTTTGGGCTTTATGTTTTTATGTAAATGTTTTTATTTTTTATGCATGTGTCTGTGCTCTCAACTGCTTTAGTTGATGCTTTTGGAAGTCCATCTTTGGTAGAACCCAAAAGGGAAATTGATCAAAACGCTTCTGAAATCAAGCCGATGACAATAGAAAATTCTGAAGCTAATATAAGTAATGAAACTGAAGGAATGAAAAAAAGTGGAGAGGCAATAACAAAAGTTACAAAGTAGACCACAAATGAACTAATTAATCTATACTACTTTACAAAAGGTTTAGGACTTTTTAAATAAAGAAGTTTTAAAAATTTTAAGACCAAAAACATTTCTTTAATATGAAATATCTACTACATTATGGAAAATTAAATGTTTTAAATTATAACAGCCAAATATTAATGCAACTCATTTAAAAAAATTGTAGCAGCCCATATATAAGTGTATTAAATTCACATATTTGTAATAAGCCATACTTGTAATAGCCCATTAAAAGCTTGTAACATCCCATTAAAATCAAACCTTAAGTTTTAAGCAACTGTAACACCCCCAAAATCAAGATATTGCGGAAGCATACACTTTTGGGTGCTACTAAATCGATAATCACAACACAAGATATAGATAACGGATTAAAAATTCATTTTAAAATACATTACACATTCAAAGTCATATTGTCATACATCAAATTTAGTTCAAATAAAAATGTAGCCCATTTAACAAAGCGGTTCCAAATTCAGAGTTTAACGCAACAATAAAAACAATTCCAACAAATTTTATGACCATCGCCATGCCTTCAGTAAACACATCTCAGTTTCCTGAGAAAAACATGCTAAAAGTCAGCTAAAGCTGGTGAGTTCATAGGTTTAAAGTAAATAAGCACATATGGACCATAGAAAATAATTCGGCAAACAGTTCAGCAAATCACACACTATCCTGCTATGCAAACACTAAGCTCATCCAACCGAACTAGACAACAAAATATGCCAAACTGGCATAGCAAATAAAGGGTGCCCGCGAGTGTTAATCCCCAGACACTCGGCCGATTTCGATATGGTATACGTTCGCATTGACTATGCTGAGCCAACCGAACGGGGGAGTCACCCCCAATAGATTTATTTATATCACACGCGTTTCCCAGCAGGAATTGACGGTTGATGATAGTGGGTGCAATGGGATTCAACTAACTTAGGTTTTTGCATACAAGTGTGTATAAAAACAAAAACATTTTTGGTCAATGAAAACAATTTTGCATGTTTCTCACCCCAAGGTTTATAAAAGCAATACGTATAAAAATGGGGCTATAAACTCACCTTAAAACAATAGCAATCTGCTTGTCAATCAACAAAATAGTGCAACCGCTCCGACACACGACCTAGATCAGTATGGTAAGTCTTAGCAAAATATTCGTATTTTAAATGTCTTAACTTTATTGAAAAGTTTACGTGTGACTAGTGCTCGTGTATTTCTTGCTTGCTGTGTGGTAAAGTACATTTCAAAATGGTTTATCGTATATAACTCTTGGGTGATGGCTCATGGTGAAAGTGTACGGTGAATGTACATGCGACGGAACTTCCGTGCTTTGCTAATGATTAATTATTTAATTAATTAAGACTTATAGTTAATTAAATAAGTATTAAATAATTAATATGATAATGGTGCTAGTGGGGTATTATTATATTATAAATTATTACAATTATTTATAATATAAGAATAATTATAAAGAAGTTATAAGTATTTAAGTTTTGAGAAATTAAATAAGTGTGAGTGCATAAGTGCCAAAAGTATATTTATAAGTCTTATAAGCCCTAAAAATATTAATTTAGGAAAATTAATATTTTTAATAATAAAAATAACCTGTTTCGTCTTTTAGTCGGTTTTTATCCGAAAAATATTCTAAGTGTCGAAATTTTAGAAAAATCGGGCATGACCCATTCGTTTATTCAAGCTTTTCCATTTTTCTCAAGTGTTGCAAATTTCCTCAAATAATCCCTTTTTGTCACTATATTTGCAAAAATAGTCCAAAGTGTACATTTATCGATATAACTATACTTATCGTTATAATTATTTCATTATTATAGATTTCGATACAAAATTCAACTATTAGTAAAAATTATTTCAAAAGTCAACAAAAGTCAATGTTCATAATTTATGGGTCGAAATCCCTTTTATTTGGCTTACTGGGCTTAAAATGCCAAAACGAGCCCAAAATGGTTTTTATCGATATATATCGTTCTATTTTACAAAAATAATTATAGCGAGTCTAAAAATATTCCAAAATTCATTTTTGTCTCCCGAGATATTTGTTGGGCCGAATAGGCCACTTTTAGTCCAATAACCCATTTTTAGTCCGATAACTAATTAACCCATTTTAGTTATGTTATATTTTACGTTAAATATCAAATAAGCCAATAAGCACTTGGGTCAAAACAGCCTACATAGGCCGAAAACATGATGGGCTCGGCCCATTTGTGCCAAAATAATTTTTAGTCCAATCTTTGTAGTGTAAAATCAATAAACTAGTGCTTATTACAATAAGCTAATTATAATAAGCTAATAAGCATAATCTTCACCATTTCACCATTAGAGCCAAAATTTTATGTTTTTCAAAACCCCAATAATTATATATTTTAAAAAGTAGCCGATCCATATACATGCACATAAAAGTGTATATTTTGACTTAATTACGCGTAATTAGCACTAATCACTTTTGTATCATCAAATTAGTACCACAAGCAACAAGATTTACCACACAAGCAAGAAATAATATAATTTGTACAAAAACTTCCCAAAAAGTCGAGCATATATAATCTAGACATCAAACCCTAGCTTTTTCATTTTAACAAATCATATACATTTAATACTTATTAACACTTTTAAACATCAAAACAACACAATATGAACAAGATTTGAACAAGTTTTTGAAAATCCTTTCAATGCTTTAAAGATGTCGAGAGGTAGAAGGCTCAAGAACACACCAAAATGCACCAAATTTACCCAAGAAACGTTCTAAATAACCCGAAACACTTGAAAGTACACCCCGATTACTTATAACTTCAACAAAATTTTGTGGATCTTGATCTTTAAAGTTGGCCGTGAGTTTGAGGGTAAAGAAGAAAGAAAAATGATCTTGGTATGTTTTAAAGATAAGAATATGTGTGTAAGGATTATGTTGCTTTTTAGGGTATAAGTACAAAAAATACATGCAATCTCCACTAATGCAATATCTTTGCATATAATATGTTTTGTCTTCTATTGTTGGTTGTAAACGACATATAGGAGGGGGAAAATAGTAGGTTTTTTTATCCTCGTTGGTGTATCGTGTGTCGGTTTAAGCTTAAAAGTTACCGTAAAGTCCCGGTTTGACGTTTTTGGACACGTATACGCAAAATAAAGTTTTTATTGACGTTTCCGTCAGAAAAATAATACAATATTATTATTTGCTCAAAAATGCATTTATTTGACTGCTACCATATATACTGTGCTGTCGGTACGCATGTGGGGTTGCTTTTCAGTAATTACGAGAAAGCTCTCAGTAAATTACGAAATTTGTCAGTAACTATCAGAAATGGAATAATTTATGCTTACTGACAAAAATAAACTTTTTCAGCAGTGACTGTAAGCTACAGTATGCGGGACATCTCCCAAAAATGCTCAAAAATACTCTAAAACATGCAATCGCGCAATAGAAATGCTCAGCTTAAAAATAATAAACAACCATTTATTATTAATTTAAAATGTGAAAATTACCATTTGTCGCACAACTTAATGCATATATAAGCCTATTATACACCAATGACCAAACACATAAAAACACACACACAATATATTTAATATTTCACTTATATTTCTCTACCCTCAAAACACACCTTACTCCATCCCCGCCACCCTCTGCCGCCATCATCAATAGTATCGCCACCATCATTACCATAACTTTCACTCGAGAACTTTGTCAACCGAGAACTTAGTCAACATGAGAACTTTGTCAACCGGGAAATTAGTCAACACGAGAACTTTTTGTTGACCTCAGTTTTTGTCCACATTGTTTAAAGTCAAATCGAAAAAAAAATAAAATAAAATAAAGGTGAAAGACGAGAAGATAAATAAGATCAGGAAACAATAACATCTCAACACACTTAACCACAACAACTTCAAACTAATCCTAATCCCATCCTCCCCAATCAATAAACAACAAACAATCAAACCACAGCTTCAACTAACCTAAATTCCATCATCTCCACAACATCAAACCATCAAGGTTTCAAATACAAAAGGAAACGAAACAAGATCTCAGTTTTGTTACAACTCTTTAAAATGAAAAAATATTTGCTCACCACAAAAATAGTCACCGGGTACCCATCGCCGCATTGCGTGGGTACCCTTCTACTACTTCATTAAAGAATTTGGTAAGTGAAGCAAAAGCATCCACTTCTATACACGTGTATAACTTAGGTTTATTGTTTGAGTTTGTGAATATTTATAAATTTTCGTGTGAGCTTTGAATGTAATAACTAATTGCTTCAAAATGTATTCAAATTTAGGTGTTGTAATCGAAAGATTTGGAGGGAACACAAGTGTACAAAAATCTCTATAGGACTAAAGATACAAGTGTCAATGCAAGAGCTTGAATGTAAAGTAGGACGTGTTTTTCTTATAATCATTATAGGATTCTGTTTAGGTTACGTTGCATACAGTGTTCCCACCGCAACGCACGGGCTTCTATAACTCGCTTTTATACATAATGAACATGAAACTCTGCAATATGAGGCAATACTAATGTGTGCCCATAAAGCTTCCACATACATAAATCTATAAAATCTTGTTTGGTTGTATTTGTTCTCCTTAGCTCACACATTATCATGTTAGTTGGAAATTTATCTTACAAAGTCGACTTTGCAGTCCAAATATTCCTAAATATATATTTTCCAAAAAATGGCTCACATTCTAAGTCCCTCCAAAACTACCTCCTCAAACTACGTCGTTTGCCTTTCTTTACGACCTTCTTATCTCTTTCTACGAGCCGTTATGAGTTGAGTTCCACAAATATTAGAACCATATTCCCTTATCAAACAAGCTGAAAATAATTTACGACAAATATCAAATTTAAATTGGCTCCGCCGAAACACGCGACAGCATAATTTTTCGTTCATAAACATTAATCAAAATTAAAAGGGTTCAGGTCATACAATAGTTATGTACTTTCTCAAAATATCATTTTGGTACGTGGACTAAAAACAGTGACAAGTGTTGGAGTATGACACGTCATTGAAACATGCATATTGGTATTAGATTATAGATTTTTCCATAAGTATTTTTTATTATTAGGTAAGGCATATATAAAGAGTACATAGCATGAAACCCCAATTGACCCAAACGCACAATCGAGCTTGAGGCATATTTAACGTCTAATACTTTTCTGCAATTCGAGCGGCGAAATTGCAAAACCCGAATTGGATTTAAAATAAATAAATAAACATTAAACAAATCTAAAGTAAGAAGAAGAAGAAGAAGAAGAAGAAAAACATTATGGCAATAAAAGCAATAATTTGTTGATTAAGAACTCCGACGGCAAGCGGAAGCAATTCTTCAAGCAACAAAAAAAGCAAATAAAAGCAGTAGCAAAAGCAAAAACAATTTTTTTGATTAAGTCATCCGACTGCAAGCGGAGACTAAATTTCATCATCCAGTAGCAGCAACAACAAAAGCAAAGCGTAGATTTATTTTTGGCGGCAATCTACTTTTGGCGGTGCGTCGTGGCGCGTCCAGCAGCCAGTGGAGGTGATTCAAGTTGGTTTTTGTGTCAAAAACGAAGAGAATGACGCTAACGGCATTATTTAACTCCAAACGGTTTGAAATTTATGACAAAAACATTACGCATGTGATGTTTTGGCCGAAAATTACAAAGATTTTTTTAAAGGAAGAGATAAATGGCGGCTAGGATTTGACGGGGTAGCAAAAAATCAGTGGCCATGGTGGCCGATTAGGTCTCGGTATCAGACCCGCTCGTGATACCATGTTTGATTATATAATTCTCTGTAGGTGGTTATATTATTAGGCAAGATATACAAGGAGTAAATAGTATAAAACCCTAATTGACTCAAACCTTTAATCGTGCTTGAGACATATTTATCGTCTAATAATTGGGACACTTTTAAAAAGTTGGTAACATTTAATGGAACAATTTTTAGTTCACGTATCATAACGTTACATTGAAGAAATTTCATTGCTATTTAATTACCGGACGCCAACTTAGAATCATTTTGACAAAACCCACATAGACCACCATACCCAACACCACTGCCTTCACCACCAAACCAACCACCACGGCCTCCACCGTATCACCATCACCCAATCACCATCGTCTATCGTCGCTCCTCACCTTCCCCGCCGTTACTCCACCAACTCCATGATTAGAATGCTATAGTTATAAATATGTATCTTTCTGTTAAGAAAACTTTGTTATATTCATGATAAAAAATTAAAAGGAAGCAAAAGATAATAACATCATATAATATATGATGCAACATAAACCCAATCGATTTAACAAACTAAAGCATCTTAAACAAACTCAAACATTGTTGAATTGATGTATAGATGTTCGACTTTATAATCAAATCACAAAACAGAACAAAGCAACAAATCCATTACTTGAGTATCAGGAGAAATAAAAAAAAAAAAAAAAAAAAAAAAAAGCTTATCATTACTAATTTTTTATCAATCAATAGCATGTTCGCTTGACTTTTTTTATAGAAATTGGCATTAAGACTACCAAAAGACTAACGATGAGTGTCCTGGATCGAGGAGTGTCCTGGAACGCAGCTACCCGTTTAGGGTTTCTGTTTTGGAGAATCCTTGTACATGGATCGTATTTTGGTTCGTGATTTATTGGTGGTGGTGTTCGTGGGGTTAGGGGAGAGGTGGAAGTTTGTAACCCTAAATTAGTTAGGGTGTTGTTTGGCATGTGGTGATCGCATGGCGTGGTGATTGTCATTTAGACATGCATGCGTTTAATCTTAACTGGTTTGCTGGTTAAGGCTATCGTGAATACTACATGTACACAAGCTACATGTTTATTTTTCTGGTCTTGTGGTGTCATTGGAAGTAGGATCGGTTTGGTACTTGTACCCACTGGTCATCGTAACAACGATATTCGATACGTCTATATTTGTGGTGATATTTGGTGGGAAGACGGCAAAGTCGAAGATGTTATTATTGGAAGTAGTACGTGAATTGGGTTTGCGTGCTTTATGCTTACTCATCGGACATGGCTTTAATGATGGATTTGGATTACTATGATGACTATGAGGCTGAGGATCTCTATTTTTGTAGGGCAACCTCTTTATGATTGTTTTATTTCTGCTTGATTAGTTGTTATAGGTGTAAGTTTAGTTGAAAGTTATAAGAATGGTCTGTCATTCTTATATAGTGGTTTTGTTTGTTGCATTCTGTTTGTATGTAAGTGTCCTAAGGGACAGAGATGAGGGAAGTCACTCTCATCCTTTGTACTTCAATGTTTTTTGTTGTAATGAATTTTACCAGGGTGAAAAATCCCTTTTACCCAAAAAAAAATAAAAAAATACTAACGATGAAGTGTTAAATTGTATTGTTTTTATAGGAATTAAATGTATTTAAAAATAAAAAATAAAAAAGTAGCAGACTGTCAACAACGGCTATATTTTTCGAATTCGAGAATGGGAAATGTCGCGGACTATTAGCGTTATAGGGTGTTTGGACATGAAATGGAGAAAATACGAAAAAAAAAATAATAATAATAAAAATAAAAAAAAACCCATTGCAGGTAACAAAGTTTTTACCGATCGTTAAAAATTTGGATGTGAGGGAGTGAAAAACGTGATGTTGAGGACTACTAGTGCATTTTCTCAGATTTTGGGACTATATCTTCAACTCGTCCATAACTTGAGGACCAACTGTGTAATTTACCGTATCTTTTAGGTACATATTACAATGATGAAGAAACTATCAAAAATCTTTTAATTTTCCACAACTCATCGAGTTGATTGATGTTCGCCAAACATGCGACTTTGAACCAGCTCCATAATCAAAAGATAAGTCTATATATGATGTTAGGCACCCATCCATTTTGACATCTTTTCGTCCATATGACTAAGGAAAAAACTATAAACCCTGCCAGACGAAGAAGTTGTGATTAATCAATAGATTAAACATAAGATCCATAGAGAAAACACTTGATAACTAGGAGTGACCAAATATTATGTGTTGAAGTAGTTTAACAACTATGTCTCCATGGACGGAACTTAATTAGTTGGTAAGTTCATTTTAACTATATCGGCCAAGTTTATCTTAAGCATGGTGAAAGGTCAAATACGGATTATTAGAATTTTCATAAGATATTAAAATGCACGTTTATAAGGTCAATAAAAGGATTGCATACTTAACTCCATTGATCAAGTGGTCAATTTGATATCTTGGATATTCAGGTAAGACATTTTATTGTTGTTCAGTATTATGAGTAGAAAGATGAGTAAACACAAAATACAGAAGGATATAGCAATATTCTTTATAGAAATCAGATATAGCAATATTCTTTATAGAAATCATGTTCCTATACCCAACTTTGAATACAAAAGCTATAGAACGGAGGACATCATATGAAAAATCTAATTCTATTTGGGAGTATAAATATGACTTGTTCTATTTCTATCAAGGAACTTTTAAAAGCGAATAAATGAGAATAATGAGTGTTAACTAGCTAGTCTAGGTTAGTGACTTCCATACATGAAATGAAGACCATGTAATAAGTACTAATGGTACCATGAGTAAAGTGTAACCCCAATATGGACAAGCATCTCATGTTGAATTTGGGACATGATACGCTGACACCCCATAGGGGGTGTGTTGACTTTTTTGCTGCTGTCGCCGCTTGTACTGTCTGCTTTGTCGAATTGTACATTCTTCAAAAATAGAGGGTGACCCACCCACTAGGGGGTGTTACCATAGTAGCTCCCGTTGAATTTTGATTTCCCAACACATGGAAATAACTAATATGAATCATGATGACAAACAAGAAAGTTAAAGATAACCCTTTCACAATTTCTTTTCTTTATACTCGCACTTAAAATTTATCTGACTACTCACTATGGTCATCAGACTATCAACACATCAACGTCACATCATCATTAAACACATTGCACACCATCAAACCCACCGCCTTTTACTTTTTACGGTCACCATCAAAACAAAATTATAAAAATACCCAATTTTATACAAACATACCATATAATATATAAAAAAATAATAATAATAATAATAATAATTAAAAAAAAATAAAAAATAAAAATAATAATAAATAAAAACCTTTAGGAAACTGTTTGGTGGTATGCACCACCAAACTATTGCAAAAAGCTGCCCTTGACGCCCTGAAATTGTTGGGTTCTAAGGTGCTGGCGCGTGATGAGCGAAGGTGGTGTTGGTCTTTCACCCACCATGATGACTAGCCTAAATAACCATGTACAATATCAGAATAATACGAAATAGGTAAGTTAAATGTTAAAGCTAGCAACTACATGTAGAAGCATTTCATTTAACGGCTTACAAGAGTAATTAATACGCATATAATCATTCAGTGAATCAATATGTAGCATCATTCTAATAACTTATCTATACTACATATAAATCATTGGAAATCATACATCTTATTTTTTGAATCTTAATTCTTTAAACATAATATTGACTTTATTGACTTTGAGCCAAATATTTCATATTAATGAAACACGAAAATTTTCATATCTCAGTTAATAGTTTTCATGATTTGACAAATGATTTTTGACTTTTAGTCTATTATATATAGCACGTGAGATGAAAATATTTTTTGTATTTGAAACTTTTGAATTTATTGACTTATAGATGCATACTTCAAATTTGCTGTTAAAAATCCCATTACTATGCACGTGTATTCGTATAGTATGTATAAAGTATCTTATATGGTTTTTTGTGTCAATGTTTAAACCCATCGTGTTCTACATTATACAAGTAGCATTCCTTCTTTTATCAGCAATGTTCACACGCACATAGTGGCAGAGACATGAGGGGTCAGGGTGGGCACGTGTCCTTTTAGTGAAAAAAATTGTAATGTAAATTTTCTAAAGTCGAGGCTCATTAATATGAATTTCTAAAATATTGTAGTTTCTAGAAATTAATAAAGCTTGCCTCTCGACTATAACTTTATGAGTCCGCACCAATGCGCACCAAAAGTAGTTTATAGTATAAATAATATAAAACGAAAATTGATCTATACTAGTCTCCATATTATCATGCGGTAATATATGCCAACTCAACTGAAGTAACTATAGCATGCAAAAATTCCATCTCCAATGTACGTTGTGTGATTATTGTCACTTTTGTACGTTTAAACGAAAAATAGAAAGTAAAGATACTTGTGAGAAAATTGTACCTCACAAGACGACAACTTTATTAGCACAAAGTCTCACTCTGGCACTTGACTAAGGCTAATGTTAATGATTACCGTAAGTATTGTGATCATTTTTTGACACATCAGCGCTAAATCAGCTTTCTTTCTCCAAAATTACATTCAACCACAATTTGCTAACAAGGCGACCACAACCACAACCAAAAACACACCCCGCAAAAACAAATAAAATAAAAAACTATACGCACAAAACAATTGAAACTTTCGATTGACTGACAAACTATAACTTTGAAAAGGTTGGGAGTGACCGATCACTAATTCGGTTGAGCTAGTGGTAGGAACGCGATCACCAATTTGGTTAGGGAGGGGGGTGTAACCGATCCATTGACATTAGCCTAATGGAACAAACAGAAAAGAAAATCATTCGGTTGAGCGTTTGTGATCTAAATCAGTGATGAAGTTGACTTGTGAGAAGCGTACCAGTAGAATATTAAGGCAATAAAGATACAAATTTAATTTGATTAGAACAACAACCCCAACTCAATGTCACACCATCTTCTTTTAGACTAAAAGTAATGGTGTTACTCCTCACGAGTGAGGACCATTATTTGGGTACATGTCGCGTGTGAGCAAGCACAAAAGAGGAGGGAAGTGGTGACCCTCATCTATAACACCCTCATTTTTGGATCGCAGCGGAATACAACATGTCACACCATCTTCTTTTAGACTAAAAGTAATGGTGTTACTCCTCACGAGTGAGGACCATTATTTGGGTACATGTCGCGTGTGAGCAAGCACAAAAGAGGAGGGAAGTGGTGACCCTCATCTATAACACCCTCATTTTTGGATCGCAACGGAATACAACATGGGGTGCTATTTATTAGCAACATAGTACAAGTCATAGTAAACGAACTAAAAAATAGAGACGTTTATAATAAGTTTTCACATTTGATACTATCAGAGTCTTGCAAAACAAGATCCCAAAAGTTTTATACGACACAAACGTTCAAAAGCAACATAAGTTTTTAAGTTTAAGTTTTCATCGAATGTCAATTTAAAGCATAGTCCATTCTTGTCCATATCCTGATACGCCTACTATTGGTACAAGGATAACTATCATGTGTTTTTTCTTTTGTTAGGATAAGTGTTTGAGTCGTTTTAGGATAAGTGTTCGTGTCTATTAGGGATTATCCCATCGTGTCTATTTAAGCAATTGCAATCAATGAAATCGTCAAGCTTTGTCAAATAAAATACGTGTCTATTATATGTTCTTCTTTTCTTCTTCTTAAGGAGCTCGCGCCCGCTTTAAGTGGTGCCTACTATCGATACTACCTTAACGGGTCGTATCAATTGTTTCTTTCATTGAGAGTCCTCGTTGAGAGGGCTACCAAATTAGGGATCCAATTAAAAATAATAATAATAATAATAATAATAATAATAATAATAATAATAATAATAATAATAATAATAATAATAATAATAAAATTTAAAAAAAAATAAATAAAAAAATGCTGTTCATCGATCACTATTCACAGGATTGTTCACGCGATTGTTCACGAAGTACTGTTCATCGGTACTGTTCATTGTATTGTTCATCAGAAATTTTTTTCTGTTCTTCGAGTTACTGTTCATGGCATCGGGCAGCAGCGATCAAGACGCACTATCTAAGCTCTTGCAAATGTTGTGGCCGAATATCAGAGTGAGTTTGAGGTACTTATAAATCGAGTAACGGGAATCTCTGAAAAATTAATTAAATCTTTTTATATCTCTGGACTTAAACCGGCTCTACAGTGTGCACTCTTAAGGTCAAACCCCACAACTTTAGGCGAAGCTTTTTCATTAGCTCGTGCAACGGAAGCACGCTTCACGGACCTACAACTTTGGGAACTGTTGAGGTTGAATCCTACAACTTTGGGAGAAGCCTTACCCTTGGCCCGCATTACAGAAGCACGTTTTGAGGATCAACGGTCGTCTTCTTTCAGCAACAAAGTGAGTAGTAGCAACAGCGGATCGCAAACCCAGAAACCTACAACTGTCGTTAAACTACCTTTGTTGACAACGCCACCTAAAACTACTATTGAACCACCTCCACTGGAAACCACTAAAAGAAAGAAAAGAGATGAGGTGCCTCTCGTGTGGATGAAAACAAAGTTTTATGTTGTCATTCAAGTTGGGCAGAATAAAGTTGTATATGGCGGGCTAAATTTGGACACCAGTCATGCAAATTATGGACAGCCTTGGCAACGCTTTTTGTTGCACTTTATGCCGTTTCCTTATAATCCAAAAGAGGGTGAACTACAAGTGAAGGTGTGGGATCCTGGAACTACATGAGGTGAGATTTTGAAGCAACACCTTGAGGAAAAGGTGATTTCCGAAGGAGTGGGGAATGACACGCCTTTGGATAACTATCTTTTATGTTGTCATATTCGAGTCATGTTAAGAAAGAGTCATGTGAGTTATTATCTAGGAAAGTATCTTTGTTTTATAAGTTTATCTTGTATTCGACTTGTGATACAAGTTAGGGTTTATTCGGTATAAATACCGAATTATTCATTAATGAAGAGCATAGTTGTCAAATAAATAATTCTCTTCTTCTCTAATATTTTTAAGGAGCTTGCGCCCGCTTGAAGTGGTGCCCTATCTCGATAGAACCTCAACGGGTCGTATCAAATTAGGGCTACAAAATTAGGGTTCCAATTAAAAAAAAAAGTTGTTGTTCATTGATCACTATTCACAGGTACTGATTACGAGGTACTATTCATCAAAAAAAAATTTCTGTTCTTCGAGTTATTGTTCATGGAATCGGGTAGCAGCGATCGGGACGCTCTATCTAAGCTTTTGAAAACAGGTACGGTGGCCCAATATCATAGTGAGTTTGAGATACTTATAAACCGAGTAACGGGGATCTCTGAAAACTTACTTAAATCGTTTTATATCTCTGGACTTAAACCGACTCTACAATGTGCACTCTTAAGGTCAAACCCCACAACTTTAGGAGAAGCTTTTTCATTAGCTCCCATAATGGAAGCACGTTTCACGGACCAATTGCTGGCTACAACCAGCGCTACACTCAGTGGATATCAAAAGAAAGCATCTGATTCTTCTGCAACATCAGAAGTTGCACCCGAAATTGCAACTGAAGTTGCACCAGAAGCTGTACCAAAAGCTAATACTGCCGCTGTCACAGTTACAAAGATTGAAGAGACTCTTAAGTTTTACATTCCAGAATCAGAAGAAAAAGAGACTCGAACGAAGCCGAAAAGGGGGAATAAACAACCGACATTGGAATTGACTGAATTCGCAGGTAGAACAAGAAGTAAAGTGCTGTCATTGTTACCAACTGAGCTTGAGAACAAGTTGAAAGAGAAAACACAAATGTTTAGGAATCGTCTCAATATTTGGGATCCCGGAATTAAGAGTGTTTTTCACGACAACACCTTGAGGGCAAGGTGGTTTTTAAGGAGTGAGGAATGATACGCCTACTATTGGTACAAGGATAACTATCATGTGTTTTTTCTTTTGCTAGGATAAGTGTTTGAGTCATTTTAGGATAAGTGTTCGTGTCTATCAGGGATTATCCCATCGTGTCTATTTAAGCAATTGCAATCAATGAAATCGTCAAGCTTTGTCAAATAAAATATATATGTTCTTCTTTTCTTCTTCTTAAGGAGCTCGCGCCCGGTTTAAGTGGTGCCTACTATCGATACTACCTTAATGGGTCGTATCAATATCCTTGCACCGCCCATCCAAGCAATTTTCACTTACGGACCTTAGATAAAACATGCTAAAAGTCAACAACAATGTTGAGTGAATTCATAGAGTTTAATAAGTAATAGGTTGAATACAAGTATTATTCATCAAATGACATGTAATGCATATACAAGTCGGGAAATCAGATTTATAGCATTGAGCTCATGACACCGAACCTTAACACAGTAATAATTTTGCCCATAAAAAGGTAATCTTTGCCATTTACCATAATTCTCAATATTACGTGCCCGTTTGACCTACAGTTATCAAGTGAGCGCTACTCAACCGGACATGCTCGTCAAACCCAATATGCATATTCATAATACTAGTGTTTACTCATGTAATTAACGGCTCATGAAATTAGATACTTTTAAGGCAAGAAGTACTCAATGTCCGATGTCTATAAATCACGTAATCGAGTTAAGCATACCAAAAACCACTTGTATTCAGTATGTAAAACTATCATGTATCTCCCTCGTGGGGTTTATAAAACTTTTAAGTAAGTAAAGGCGAGGCTATAAACTCACCTTAAGCAATGGAGTAAATGATCACGAATAAAAACAACAGAAGGACCGAAGCGAAACTAGAAAAGACCTATAACAAGAAACGTGTCTAAGAGTATGCTAATTGAATAAGAGAATGGATGCACATTATTATACTTGATTCATACAGCTAGGGTATTGTACAAAGGATTTTTATAAGTTAAAGATCATGGTTTCCAAAAATAGTAAGTTTCCGGGTTGTTTGCCCATCTCATTACCCTAGTTTTATTAGTGGCTGACAACTTTCTCCGACTTTCAAAAATCACTACTAGCAAACCGTAAGTCCAATTTTTATGTTCTTTATATCCATAGTTTCCTTTAAGTCCCTAGTGTACTGTAAAAATAAGTTTACCCAAAAATTTGCAGGTCTAACCACTTTTTATAAATTTTCATTACAGACCTGTCATAAAGAAAAGTGTGACTGAATTTTACGGCTTACCATATCGGCCGTCATTTGAAATCTATAGGTCCTATAAAGGTGAGGCCAATTGGAGGTGATAGCTCTATTTGTCTTGTACAGGTAGCATATTTGGTTTTCAAAAAGTTATGGAATAAAACTTGACTTAACCCCCATCTACTAACAGTATACAAAATCTGACCATTTTTACCACAAAAATCACATTTTAATCATCCTAACACTTCTAATGGCGAGCCTTTTTGACAAATGACCCTGAGACATATACCTAGTTCTGTATATTTCTTTCAAATTTTATAACCCGCTGTATCAAGATCGTTTCATTCCAACAATGCACCAAGTATAACATGTTTAACATCATGAGGGTTTATTTACTGAAGTAAAACCAATAAATAAATGAAAAACAAAAACTCATTTGCATGAGCAAGAATCAAAAGGAGATGATGGACTTTACTTAAAAGAAGTGAATAAATCACTAACAACCTTTCTAAGGATATATAAGGCGTATATATTACATACTTGGAATTATTCTCTAAATTTATATTATTTAACCAACCACCAAACTAAAACTGCAAATCTAAATCTGTTATCAACATGCTACGTTAATGTAACCATCTATAGGAAAACTAAATTTGCATTTGTTTATTTTTGCGTGTCATACTTTTAAAATAAGCTTTGTCTTCTACGGCGATTCGTCCGGTTACCTCTGTGCTGTACCTATTATTTTTGTATTTCTGTTAATTGATCATCTGTTTTGGGGACCTGAGTTCGCACGGGATAATGAAGACCAATTTCGAAATAAGTACCCTCACCTTTTCCCCATCACCCTGCCAGTTGACGGCATTAACTGAAATCCAAGACGGAATTCCTTTAAGAGGTAGGTATTGTGACCTTTCATAATTTCAATGTCAATATCTAATTCATATTCTATTTCTATTTCCACTTGAGTAAAAAATTCATTTTTACTTTTTACCCAATTTAACGATTTTCGCGTTTCTAGCTATTCATGAGTCGTGTTTAGGATTCTTATCCGTTTTAATGTCATAAGTGATTTAATATTCCTTCATATACTCTTAGGATTCAAAAATTTCTATATTTCACATTTTCTGATTGGTTTCACGATTTCGTCAAATTTTGGTAACGACTCGCGTTTTCAATTTGCGTTTTTTATTTCAAATTTTGTTTTAACACTCCGGAAAACCTAAGGCTCACATGAAATATTAAAATTAATCATTTTAACACTTCATAACAATTTTATAATATTTATAAAACACTTTTCTAAAATTCACGTTTTCAGGTCACCCGGTACTGCGGTAATTCGCGTTTTTAAGACCGTACGCTTGATTTAAACCCCACAAATACACTAATACACCAAATATTAATCCAAATATCATTAAAATCTTATCTTTATCTTTTTTTCAAGCTTTTGTCGTTCACCACTCTTCACCTTTCCAAATTACCACTTAAAACCCCTATATAGTACTCATTACCTTACATAATCCACTCCAACACTTTAATAAACTTATACATACATTATATAAAACATTTTGACAAAAGGTGAAATTCATTTCCAAAAATTAAATCCAACCCTCCCCATATAGCCCCCATGGCCGGCCATAGTGTCACACACCCACACTTCACTTGTTGACAAAAGGTGAAATTCATTTCCAAGAAGGTGAAATTCATCATTCTCTCTCATACATGCAATTGTAGCAAAAACCATCCATCTCCTCTCCTCCCTTGTGCTTGCTGCTGTGAATCAACCCCAAAACGCCATCACCTCAACCACTTTTTGAACATAAAATCATCATCACAACACTCTCTTGAAGAAAATGGCATCTTAAAGCAAAAGATTTGAATAGTTTTCTTGAAGTCTTCCTCAAGAATAATTTAGAGCCATCTCCATAGCCCTCAAGCTCTATTTGAAGAGTTGAAGAGAAGGTCCAAGCTTGTGGTGGTGTCTCTTGATCGTTTTTAATCAAACCCTAGAAAGGTTGTTAGTGATTTATTCACTTCTTGTCAGTATAATCTATCATCTTCTTTTGATTCTTGCTCATGCAAATGGGTTTTCGTTATTTATTTATTTATGGTTTTACTTCAGTAGTAAGCAGTGGCGGAGCCAGAAAATATGATTACAGGGGCATAAAAAAAAATGATTTTTAGTTTTTTTTTTTAACGAATCGGGTCGGGTTTAATTTAAGGAAATAAAAGTGCTCTAATTAATGCAACTAACATTTATTAGGAGAGCAAAAAAATGTAGTGGAAAATTGTATTGACGCGCTTGTCATTTTTCTAAATACACTAAGCTTAAAACAAGGCGATTATTTTATTGAAGACACAATATTAAACAAATTGAACAAACCTATGACACTAAAAAATTGCAACTACATAACACATGTCGTTTATAAATTAATCATCCAAATTTTCACTTGTAAACAAAGTATACACCAAGAACATCTTGAATTTCTATCATAAATTGTGAGTAACGTAGTTTCTTACGGAGTAACTTTTATCTAACATTGTGCAATTAATGGTAAAAGAAAAATACGAAAGATAATATTAAGTTTATAATAAACTGTTGTGCAATTATTAGTAAAAGAAATTTACCAAATATATATTATCACTACTTTTTAGGTACAGCAGTAGCTAATGGTAATAGCCTACTCATACAAGGCATACAAGTACTATCTTTCCCACTTCCCTGGCTAACTCTTCTTCACCACTCTTTTCTCCATTTTCTCCGACCAAAAAAGACCACCAGAAAAAATATTAAAAGGCTTTCATGCTTGGTTACCAAAGAGAGCCGAGGGCACACGGATTATTTGCTTGAGGGCACTGCACCTTTTTTCTATCAACTTGACTTTTTTTCCAAAATAATTTGTGTGTACGCGGGAGCTTCGTCGGGGGCAACGCCCCCCACTACCATACACATGGCTTCGCCCTTGGTAGCAAGCCCTCTTGATGTTAAACATGTTATACTTGATTAATTAGGAGGATAGGTTAAGGGTGATTGTGTTTGGGATAAGTTATGATTAGGTTAGAGTTGATTTGTTATGCATAAAATTTTAGAGCTGCATTGTTAGAATGAAACGACCTTGATACAGTGGGTTATAAAATTTGGAAAAAATATACAGACTTATTTATATGTCTCAGGTTCATTTTTCAAAAAAGCTCACCATTAGAAGTGTTAGGATGATTAAAATGTGATTTTTATGGTAAAAATGGTCAGATTTTGTATACTGTTGGTAGACTAGGGTTAAGTCAAGTTTTATTCCATAACTTTTTGAAAACAAAATATGCTACCTGTACTAGAAAAATAGAGCTATCACCTCCAATTGGCCTCACCTTTATAGGACCCGCAGATTTCAAATGACGGCCGATACGGTAAGCCGTAAAATTCAGTAACACTTTTCTTTATGACAGGTCTGTAATGAAAATTTATAAAATGTGGTTAGACCTGCAAATTTTTGGGTATACTTATTTTTATAGTACACTAGGGACTTAAAGGAAACTATGGATATAAAGAACATAAAAATTGGACTTGCGGTTTGCTAGTAGTGATTTTTGGAAGTCGGGGAAAGTTTTCAACCACTAATAAAACTAGGGTAATGAGATGGGCAAACAACCCGGAAACTTACTATTTTTGGAAACCATGACCTTTAACTTATAAAAACCCTTTGTACAATACCCTAGCTGTATGAATCAAGTATAATAATGTGCATCCATTCTCTTATTCAATTAGCATACTCTTATACACGTTTCTTGTTATAGGTCTTTTCTAGTTTCGCTTCGGTCCTTCGGTTGTTTTTATTCGTGCTCATTCACTCCATTGCTTAAGGTGAGTTTATAGCCTCGCCTTTACTTACTTAAAAGTTTTATAAACCCCGCGAGGGGGATACATGCTAGTTTTACAAACTGAATACAAGTGGTTTTTGGTATGCTTAACCCGATTACGTGATTTATAGACATCAGACATTGAGTACTTCTTGCCTTAAAAGTCCCTAATTTCATGAACCGTTAATTACGTGAGTAAACGCTAGTATTATGAATATGCATATTGGGCTTGACGAGCATGTCCGGTTGAGTAGCGCTTATTTGATAACTGTTGGTCAAACGGGCACATAATATTGACAATTAAGGTAAATGGCTAAGATTACATTTTTACGGGCAAAATTATTACTGTGTTAAGGTTCGGTGTCATGAGCTCAATGCTATAAATCTGATTTCTCGACTTGTATATGCATTACATGTCATTTGATGAATAACACTTGTATTCAACTTATTACTTATTAAACTCTATGAATTCACTCAACATTGTTGTTGACTTTTAGCATGTTTTATCTCAGGTCCGTAAGTGACAAATGCTTGGATGGGCGGTGCAAGGATATGAATATGGACAAGAATGGACTATGTTTTAAATTCACATTTGATGAAAACTTAAACTTAAAAACTTATGTTATGTTTAAACTTATGATGCTTTTGAACGTTTGTGTCGTGTAAAACTTTTTAGACCTTGTTTTGCTAGACTCTGATATTATCGAATGT
Organism: Artemisia tridentata subsp. tridentata; assembly: GCA_021014915.2. NCBI lineage: Eukaryota > Viridiplantae > Streptophyta > Magnoliopsida > Asterales > Asteraceae > Artemisia > Artemisia tridentata. The sequence goes on from CP139509.1 coordinate 234,907,883, forward strand.
GAAAACTTATTATAAATGTCTCTATTTTTTTAGTTCGTTTACTATGACTTGTTGGTATGGGGTGTTATTATTATTATATTTTATTTGGTTTGTGAGTGGGTGTGTGGTATTTTGTGAGGTGTTTTTGTATAAATTGAGTATTTTAATAAAAGGTGGGGGGGGGGGGGGGAGTGGTGACCACTGCGGGTGAAAGGTGAGAGGAAGGTGATGGAGAGGGAAAGCTAGGGTAGCGCTGAGATATAATGTGAGGGGGTGTGACAATTACCTCTAGTCTTATTTTACCTTCTCATAAGGTATTGCTCACCATATAATCGTCAATTCTTTTTATCTCATATACGCATACGCTACAACACACTCACGCACATATAAAAAAAACATCATCACCTTTGAGCCTCAACCGGTGGCACCATCACCGACCTCTCTTTTTCACCTCCACCAAACGTTGTCTTTTACCCCTTAACTGTCGTTCACGTGTGATCTCAACCTCCACGTGTAAAAACACTTTCTGATCATTACGGCTAGTCTTAATATAAATTAGGCTTATATATATATATTTTGGCAACATATTAGTGCGCGCAATTTGATTCTAACAAGCTGCTTGTGTGCCCACGCGTTGCATTGAGATTGAATTTTTAGGCAAGACGACTAAAACTTCATTATTGTTTTTTACTCTAAAATGTCTTGTGCCGTCACTTTTTTTTTGTTATACTCATTCTTAAGCGTAAGAATTCGCCAACAAGAAAGTAGGTTGAACAATAGGTGCTTTGATTTCTTCATCAAACTACAACATCTTTGTTTTTGTTGGTTAAACAATAGTTGTAAAAAAAAAAAAATAATAAAAAAATGATTGGGCTTATGGCTTTCTTGTCCTATAGATGCATGTTAAGTTTCTAATTCGTGAACTAAGTATTTTGTGAATATGCCTGCCTTCTAGCTCTTTGTTAGAAAGTAATTTACAAGTAAACTTGAATGTTCATTTGGTTTTATTAAGCTTGTTTTATATACAGACATTTGTAATTTTTATCCATCTGAAAAACACGACTAATCACTTAAAAAAATGATATCATAATTTTTGTAAACAACTTCGTTAGATGCTAAATATTTTATTAATTGTTTAATTTCAAGTTAATGCGTTAATTCGCCTCGTCTATAAATAGATTAAGATCATAATCAACTCACAGTTGTCAAATAAAATAAATGGAGTTGAACTATTAGTATATGTTAAGCCAACCGTGTGTATGCGTCGTGAGTATCAAAAAGGAAGAAATATTATAACATTCTCTTTTAGGCCAATATTGTAACTATTAGTTAAAAGTTTAAATGAAAGTTGAAGTAAAAAGATATTGGTGTATTTTGAGTAAAAAAAGTAACTTATCTCTACTACTTAAAATGCTTAAAATTTGAGTAATTTTGATTGTCTATAATACCCCTTAAACTTAAATACTTAAATGACAAGTTTTACTATTTTACTTTCTGTTTCAAAACAAATTTAAGTCACACGGTTACTTTATCAATGACAAATTTTTAATATTTATTAATCTCGACTTGTTAATCAATTTTTTTTTTTAAAATACACGGTTTTTCTATCGATACCAATTTACACGATTGCTCTTATAAAAAGTGAATGATATTTGTTAAAACTTAAAAGCTTAAATTTGAATAATTTTAGTGTATTATTATACCCTTAATTAAAAATAGTAATACCATTTACAACTAAATTAATAATTAAATATTGTTTAATACTTAAACTTTTATCATTTTTTTTTTCTAACCTATTAATATTTTTCTCGCAATTACTACAAATTGAACTCGTAAGTTTTGCATTATTGGTCAAACCAGAATCATGATTTCGCAAGTATAATTATTTGCCGCTATACACAATCGCTTTTTTTTTTTAGAACAACGGATTTTATTAAAATAACCAATAAGAAGCTAGAGAAACATTACAATAAAACAAGAGAGGGATTTTTAAACCAATCTAGCCTTGCATCTATATCTACACCAATAAAATGAACGTGATACTAAATCATCAAAAATAACCTCTTTGGAAGGAATACTCGAACCAAATAAACTCTTATTCCGAAAGCTCCACACAAGCCACCACATTATGTAGTAAACGCCTTCCAAAATTTCTCTACGATCAGAATGAATCCTAAGATTCAAAAGCCATTCTAACCACTCCTCATAAGATGAAAACTCTGAATAACAAAGATCCCATCATGAAGCAATCTTACGATAAAGATCTCTCACCATAGGACAACCAAACAAAATTTGACTTGTCGATTCAACTTCCTTATTGCAATTTGGACAAAGAATGGATTGAAGATCCAATCCTCTACGAGAAAGATTAAGACGAGTAGGTAAAGAATCTAATCTTACTTTCCACACCAAAACGTTAATTTTTATCGGGACCGCTTTGACCCAACGAGTTATAGACGAAGCACCTGTTAACTTATGATTGTCTATATACTTTCTCACCGAAGCAACAGAAAAATCACCCGAACCCACAAGAGACCACGACCATCTGTCTTGCATCATTGGAAGTTGAAAACCATCGAGATTAACCTCAACTCGGAAAACTGCATCATTTTAGCTCCATCCCTCGGCATACAATGCAAAGAGCAATCCAAATTTTCATGAGCCAATTTCGCAGCCACCATAATCATCATGTTAGATTCTAGAGCATACACTCTAGGAAAACGTGACTTGAAAGTAATGTCACCCCTCAAGCTTCCTCCCAGAATAACGTATTTTCACCATTGCCTACTTTTTTCTTCATCAAACTAAGAAGATCCATCTCTTGATTTTTAAGCTTATACAATTCGTTAACGATATCCACCCAAACAGAAGGATGAGACGACTTTGATAATTTACCAAGTCTACCATCTTTCCCATGCATTGCTTTAATAACCCTAGCCAACAACGAGTTACTATCATTACGAAAACGCCATACCCATTTAAACATCAAAGCTCGATTTAAAGCAAAGTAACTCGACACACCAAGCCCCCTTTCTCTTTCGATGCCAAAACTCTACTCCATTTGACCCACAACATTTTCTTTTCATTAGATTCAGCCCCATTAAAGAAATGACATCTGATAGATTCCTTACTTTTTAATACCTGGGATGGAACTTTAAACATAGACATATAATAAATAGGCGTCGAACCCAAGACCGATTTAAGCAGAGTTAATATACCACCAATTGAGAGAGTCTTCATCTTCCACTTGGAAAGACGAGTGTTTAATCCAGCCACAATCTCATCCCAAGAGTTTATACGAGACATCAAGCAACCAATTTTTATGCCTAGATAAGAAAAAGGCGTCTTGAATGTCAAGCACCCTATCTTATTAGCTGCTCTATTCACTTTCTCATCAGTAACTGCTAACCCTAACAGTTTACTTTTTTGCAAATTTATACAAAGACCAGAAGCTCTATGGAAACATTTTAACGCATGCACAATAATAGTAATGTTTGAATCACTCCATTGTCCCAAAAAAATAACATCGTCTGCATAAAATAAATGGGTCAATTGCAACAACGAACCAATAGAAACTCTTTTGAAAAGGCTCGCATTTACTACTTTCTGAAAAGAAAGATGGAGACTCTCCATAATTAATATGAAAAGGAACAACGACAGAGGATCTCATTGTTTACGACCTTTTTGAAATTTAAATTCACCTGTAGGACTCCCGTTCACAAGGATCGAACCTCTAGAAGAATGTAAACAATTTTGAATCCAACATCTCCATTTCGTACCAAAGCCAAATTTTTTTAGAACGTCATCTAAGTAATCCCAACGAACCGAATCATATGCCTTTTCAAAATCGACTTCAAAAATCATAGTTTGCTTCTTCTTGGCTTTGCACCAATGGATTAGGTCATTCAGAATGAAAGGGCAATCTAAAATTTGCCTATTCGCGACAAAACCGGATTGAACTTCATTCACAATATCTCCCAACACGACAACAATACGATTCGCCAAAGTCTTTGCAATGATTTTAAACAAGCTTCCAATCAAACTAATAGGTCTAAACTCTTTTACTAATTTAGCATCTTGCATTTTCGGGATCAAAGCAATAAAAGATGAATTACCGCCTCCAGGAAAAGTACCGTATTTTAAGAAATGTGACACCGCATCCACCATGACCTTTTTCTAAGATACCCCAATACCTTCTATAGAAACCAAATGTAAAACCATCTGGGCCCAGAGATTTATCCATACCGCAATCCCAAACAGCCCTTTTAATTTCTTCCTTTGTAACATTCCTTTCCAAATGAAATTGCTTATCCAAATTCAATTTATTTGGAAATTCCGTGTCTAACAATAACCGCGATGAACATGGTATATCAAAACGATCCTTGAAATGCGATAAAAACTCATTTTTTACCATGTTAGGAGAATCAGTCCACACACCATCTACTAAAATACCACGAATTGCAAGTTGGTTTCTCTTTGTGTTTAATATTCCATGAAAATATTTAGAATTCTCATCTCCTTCAATCGACCATTTCATCTTAACTTTTTGAGTTTGACCTTTTGTAATTTCAAGCTCAATATCTAATTCATATTCTATTTCTATTTCCACTTGAGTAAAAATTTTATTTTTACTTTTCACCCGATTTAGCGATTTTCACGTTTCTAGCTATACATGAGTCGTGTTTATAATTTCTATCCGTTTTCATGTAATTAATGATTTAATATTCCATCATATGCTCCTAGTATTCCAAAATTTCTATATTTTACATTTTCCGTTCCGTTTCACGATTACGTCAAATTTTGGTAACAACTCGCGTTTTGAGTCTGTGTTTTTGTTTTTAATTTTGTTTTAACACTCCGAAAAACCAAAGGCTCCGATGAAATATTAAAATTAGCTATTTTAACACTTCATAAAAATTTCATAATATTTTTATAACACTTTTCTAAAATTCACGTTTTTAGGTCACCCGGTACTGTGTAAGTCGCCACGTTTTGCAATTTTTAACAACAATGATCATATAAACATATATCATTTAAACTACTAATAGTCAATATACTTGAAAAACAAGTTCACCTCACATTTTATACTTCACCATCTTCTAAGTCTCCCGATAAACCTGATATTGCGTTAAAACTCGCGTTTTTACCTTCAACCTTTTTACACAACACTTATATACATTATACATATATATATACTTAATATTTAAAAAAAAATAATACATCCCCCCTACCCCTAAAACCAGCCATACCCTCACCTCCCCCACCAAACATCATTAATTTTCCCACTTCTCAAAAACACTCTCCAAAACACTCAACCACCTCTCTTTACTCCCTTCCCCTCTCCCCCCATGTGCCGTGCTACCGTGAACCACCACCAAAACACCATCACCTCAGCCACTTTTTGATTATAAAATCATCATCACAACACTCTCTTGAAGACCCTTGAAGAAAATGGCATCTTGAAGCAAAGATTGGAAGGTTTTCTTGAAGTTTCTTGGTGTCTTATTGAAGTTTTCTTGAAGTCTTCCTCAAGAAAAATTTAGAGCCATCTCCACATCCCTCAATCTCTATTTTAAGAGTAGAAGAGGAGGTCCTAACTTGTGGTGGTCTCCCTTGGTCATTTTTAACCAAACCCTAGAAAGGTTGTTAGTGATTTATTCACTTCTTGTAAGTAAAGTCCATCATCTCCTTTTGATTATTGCTCATGCAAATGAGTTTTTGTTATTCATTTATTTATGGTTTTACTTCAGTAAGTAAACCCTCATGATGTTAAAAATGTTATACTTGGTTCATTAGGGTTATTAGTTGAAGGTTGTTGTAATTGGAATAGGATGGGCAAACAACCCGGAAACTTACTATATTTGGAAACCATGACCTTTAACTTATAAAAACCATTTGTACAATACCCTAGCTGTATGAATCAAGTATAATAATGTGCATCCATTCTCTTAATCAATTAGCATACTCTTAGATACGTTTCTTGTTATAGGTCTTTTCTAGTTTCGCTTCGGTCCTTCGGTTGTATTTATTCGTGCTCATTCACTCCATTGCTTAAGGTGAGTTCATAGCCTCGCCTTTACTTACTTAAAAGTTTTATAAACCACGCGAGGGATACATACTAGTTAATACAAGTGGTTTTTGGTATGCTTAACCCGATTACATGATTTATAGACATCAGACATTGAGTACTTCTTGCCTTAAAAGTTCCTAATTTCATGAGCCGTTAATTACGTGAGTAAACGCTAGTATTATGAATATGCATATTGGGCTTGACGAGCATGTCCAGGTGAGTAGCGCTCACTTGATAACTGTTGGTCAAACAGGCACATAATATTGAGAATTAAGGTAAATGGCAAAGATTACCTTTTTATGGGCAAAATTATTACTGTGTTAAGGTTTGGTTTCATGAGCTCAATGCTATAAATCTGATTTCCCGACTTGTATATGCATTACATGTCAATTGATGAATAATGCTTGAGTTCAACTTATTACTTATTAAACTCTATGAATTCACTCAACATTATTGTTGACTTTTTAGCATGTTTTATCTCAGGTCCGTAAGTGTTGATAGCATGGATGGGCGTGCAAGGACATGGATGGATGGACTCTTGTTATTTCACATTTGATGGAACTTTTAAAAACTCAAAACGTATGTTGTGTTTAAATTATGTATCTTTTGGACTCTTGGTTTTGGTTCAAAACTTTTGGGACCTTGTTTCATTAAACTCTGAGAATATCAAATGTGAAACTTGTTTAAAAACATCTTTATTTATTTTTGATGTTTCCTATGACTTATACTATGTGACTAAGAAATAACACCCCAAGTAGTATTCCGCTGCGTACCGAAAATGGGGGTGTTATATTGATCTATCTCCAATGACTCTAGTTTCTCCAAATCGTGTAACGAATTCATGACATACAATATCTTATTTAATAACTCTTGATCAACATTTTTGTTTTCAATTAAAGAATCAATGTCACATAACATACTTTTAAGCTTAGACTTCTGATGAAGCGAAAAGTGTACCGCTTTTAGGGGGTCATTTAAGCCCTAAATCGTATTTATTTGATCAAATATTGCCCTAAATCGTTCCTTTTGTCATTTTAGGTACTTTGGAGAAGAAATCTGGAAAAGGAAGCATTTTGGACGTTTTTGGAGCATAAAAGTGAAGAAAACGACAAAGTCTCAAAAATCTGCTGGAAAGTACCTGTGACGGCGTCAAGCCCCAATGTGACGCCGTCAACCCTTGATAAGCCAGAGAGGATTTTGGAAGATTAAAGGGGGACGGCGTCAAGAAGGTCGTCAACCCTTGATAAGCCAGAGAGGATTTTGGAAGATTAAAGGGGGACGGCGTCAAGAAGGTCGTCAAGAAACCCTAACCGCGGCGAGGTGACGGCGTCACGACCCAAAGGGTGACGCCGTCAGATCTGTTTTCCTATATATACTTTCATAATTTTTAGTCATTAGTGTGCAACTTTGTGAGGAGAAACCCTAAGACGATTTTTCTGCCATTTTTAAGGGTTTTATACCCTTGGATCTCCCATGTTCAATTGAAGATAAGTAATCAATTAATCATTCAATATGTCTATGTGTTGTTTGATTATATCTTGTTCTTGTCTTTTATTTAACATGCTAGGCTAGATTTATCTTGTGTTTGCTTAGATCTAATGAAACCTAACTATTGATTATTGGTTGGTTGGTGTGTTATTAATTGTATTGGATGATTATTTATCGATGTTAGGCTTAAGAAAACTGGCTAACCTCCTATACGGTAACTTGTTGAACGTCTTAAGAAACATGAACCAATGCGTACTAAGGTTTTTATGGTTGTATTTAATGCATGAGCGAATTCTAGTGATCCCATGTTAGGAGCTTCTTAGCCGGCTCGACATAGGAGTGAAGTAGGAGCTTGTAGAGTTGGGGAAGTACGTACGCCACCCCACGATTGGTATTAAGGAATACACCCGTCATCCACACAATTAATACACACTAATCAACCGGTAAAAGATAGTTAGGGAGTAAGGAAATCTAAGTAAACACATTTCTCTCCATATAAGTTTCACAACCTTTTTATTTTCAGTTATTTTATTTTATTTGCATTTGTAGTTATTTGGGTTAGTTGACTAGCAACTAATTCCGCCCACTCCTCAAACCCGAGATTTTACTTGCTTTCATAAAAATATAAAAAATACAAAGAATCTTCCCTCACCCTTAGACCTATTAGAGTAGTTTTTCAATCCTAACGACACTATTCCCCTAGAGAACGATCAATCCCCCGGTACTTGCCACTACACTATACTACATCGGTCAGGTACACTGCCTGGTGGGGATTGCAAGCCTCTTGAGATCCCTTGAGAGGTAAAACCTGTTGTAAGGTCGCAAAACCATGCATCAAGTTTTTTGGCGCCGCTGCCGGGGAATAGTTATTGTTTAGGTTGAATTTTTATTTTTATTAGGTCTACTCATTAGATTCCTATCTGGTGAGATTTTTATTTTCTTTTTATTAGCTTTCTCGTAGTCTATCTTTTCTTTGTGCTTTTGTTCGTAAAGTTTTTCCATTGACTCTTCCGTTCGCCATTATGGAGTACGTGAATCTACCAAATCCGCGACTAGAGTTTTACATGAAGAAATATAATTTTACTAATTTGGATAAATCCAGATGGTGGAATGAAGTAATGAGAACAGGATCTTACATAGATTTTAGTGAGTACCTTGAGAAAAAAGACCAAGTGCATAAAACTTTTGAGGAAATCACCTTAGGAGCCCCATCAAACCCTCAAAATACCTCATTAAGTGAAACCTATGCACCATATGAACCTTCACCTAGGATAGTTTCTTATGAACCCGACCAAGATTGTGAGATGGTTAATGTTGAACCACCTAGGTGCATGCTTGGATTAGATTTCACCAAGACATATGATGAGTATGAGGAATCCTTTAGGCAAATGGAACATAGTGATCAAGTTATTGAGAATGATTCTTATGAATCGGACCAAGAATTTGAGATGAATAGAAAAGGATTTGAGATACCTAGGTGCATGATGGGGATAGACTTCAACAAATCACATAATAAGCACATAGGTAATCAAGATAAGATGGAGGATAAAGTAGAAAATCCAAGTCCACCAAGTACTCCACAAAACCCACCATCATTCGAGGCACCCACATCGCCCGTGACTTACCCGGAAGAAGTAGAAGAGACTTTAGGAATCCCGATGGAGGTAGAACCTTTGAACCAAACACAACTAGAGGATATAGGTTTGAATGCTTATAGTGATCACAACCTTACTCTTAGTTCTAGGGGATTTCCTATTTTTGATGAACCGGAGCCTCAACCAAAACCGTTACCTAATCTTCCATCTTTAGATGTGAATTTAGGAATTAAAAAAGGTCCCGATCCACCCATCAAAACATATAGTCTGGGTAAAGTTAAGATTAAGGTAGTAGACTCTAAGCCTTGTAGTGAGGAAGCTAATATAGGAGTGAACCATGACCTTACATACTTACATCACCCATTCATGATTGATCACAAGAAATATTATGGGTTTAAACCGGGTTTATTAGGTCAAGATGGATTCCCAACTAGGAATTTCTCGAAGTTGATAAAAGATGATCCCTTTTTAGGAGAAAACTTTAATTCACCCATTGACCAAAGTGACCTAGGTAAGGTTATGATGAAAGGAGCACACCTGTTTGAGTATATAATTCACCCGTCACTCTTTCCTCGCGTGGCATATTTCCACCCTAAGGGTGTGTATCGCTACTTTCACCCACACTTAATCCTAAGTGTAGGGAAAACCTCCCCTATTTCCGTTAAATAAGGGTAGAGTCAGGCTCGTGACTCGAACAAAAACCAGCGCTTCTTGGGAGGCAACCCAAGCTTTATTTGCTTTGTGTGTTTATTTATTTGTTTGTTTGATTTTATTTGCTTCCGTATGTATGTTTAATTTTTATTATTATTGATTCATGTTCAAAACTAAATTGTGAAAATGCTTTATCTTGTTTTTAACTTCGTCTTAACTACATATAAAGGTATTTTGCATAAGATAAGTGTAAGGGAAATCCAAATCGGTTTATTAGAACAAATGAACATGAATCATAACAATATTAAATTAACATACATATTAGTAATTGTTTGAGTCAAATGCTTGTATCGAGTCATAATGATATTTTGCAGGATTTCCAGGAAGTAAGGTATAGGTTTTTCCAGAAATTTTCCGGAAACTTAACATGAGAATTCTGTCAGATCATTTCTGACGGCGTCAGGCCTTACAACCTGACGGCGTCAGGTTTTAATTTTCTGAAATTTTTGAAAGTTTTGTTTTCATAAAAAGTTTTTATTAAATCTCTAACTTATAAACTCCAGGAATCTGCAAAATAGTCATTCCACAAGCATTATATCCTTATACAGATTTATCCCGCCGATGTTATGCAGGTTTTCGTGTTTGTTTTCTCAGGTTTAACAAGTTATTTTGGACAAGGAGATGTTTGTGGAATCAAGCCTTTGGCGATGCTTTAGTCTTGAAGTTTCAACATTACCTTGGAAGAAGATCTAACCATGTTACCCCTTTATCCACCGAGCGAATCAGGGGAGTATTTGATTTCATTCTTTTACCTTATTTACTTTTACATCTTGTTATTTGAACATTGGGGACAATGTTCATCTTAAGTGTAAGGGGGGGGGGGGTAAAGTACGATACTTTAGAGAATGCTATTACGCTTGATTTTTTTGCTTGTTTGATGGTAGATGTGTAATAAAACTGAGAGAAATACCTGTTAAGGCAATTTTAGTGCCAAATTTAAATTTTTTTACAACATATAGGAGTGAAACTTTGGTCTTAATGAGCGTCTCACGGATAGGAAGTTATATGACTAGCACAAAACCGTACCACTAAAAAATTTTCCACCCCCAAATATGTGAGGTTCGCCCTAGAATTGGTAGGAAAAGCATTTATGCTATGATGTGTGTACCGGTAGCACTTAGATTCTAGAACTTGCGTTAGGACCATTCCGAGGCCACAAGTGAGACTACATTCGTGTAGTTAGATTTACTACATGATAAGAGGCATTAGGATTAACCCATTGTTTTACACCTGTGTTTTTGTTATAATTACATTGGCTACATTGGTCAAGTAATTCTCCCACACCCTTTGCGTTGTACTCATTTTTAGTACACGATACCCCTAGTACACCCCTCAGAGCCTATCTTTTCGTTTCTAACTTTAAGCATTTTACTTAAAGTAAGAATTTGTTTACACCCCACTTAAATGTACACCCAAATCGCCTTAGCCTACCTTGTATGCACTCATTTTTAGTGCATTATTATGACAACATTTGTTTAAACCCCAAGTTAATTATCTAATTGATTACATGGTTGCTAAGTCGAGTCATATCCTTGTACATATTGTTTTGGGACGATTGGGACTCATGGGTAAAGTACTAGTGTAATGGAGTAATGGGGAAGAACAACATTATTACCCCCATATGTGCTAAATACTTTAAAAGTACTCTATGTGTTCCGATTATCTTAATTCGAGTCATTAGAATAGTTAATTGTAAAGTTATGTAAAAGTTCAAGTGTAAGGGGGATACAACCCCCCTGCGATGTATTATTTCGGATGGTAGGGCAAGAGTGTATGCAAAAAAAAAAAAAAAAAAAAAAAAAAAAAAAAAAAAAAAAAGTAGAAAAAAACATACGGACTACCATCCCGTTTCATTTTATGTTTATTTTATCTTTTTGTTATTTTTTTCATTAGCTTAAGTCGAGTCTAGTCTTGGCTTAGCAACGCCATATTGTACATGTAATTAATCAAGATCTTTAACTCGCCACCAGTAAAATATCCTTTATCCAACAAAACCGTGTTTATCATATCCCTACACCTAACGTTATAACCCGTTTAAAAGCCCTCTTTGATAGTTTATCTTAGGTGCTTACGCCTAGTGGAGGAGGTTTTTGATCCTTTCCCCAGCCTATGGTAATCTATTTGCTATGACAGGTAGTGAGAGATATTATTCATTTTCATTTATGAGATATACTTTTATGACACCTGAGAGATGTGAGTATCTAAACACTACTTGTGAGGTGCTAGTGTGTAATCTCCGTGCTTATTATGATTAAAGTGGAAGACTATTTGTTGTAATTACTTTTATATTAGCATTAAATGACCCCTAACTTGTATTTTGATTAGAATAAAAGCGCATTTGCTTGAGGACAAGCAAATCTCAAGTGTAAGGGTATTTGATGAAGCGAAAAGTGTACCGCTTTTAGGGGGTCATTTAAGCCCTAAATCGTATTTATTTGATCAAATATTGCCCTAAATCGTTCCTTTTGTCATTTTAGGTACTTTGGAGAAGAAATCTGGAAAAGGAAGCATTTTGGACGTTTTTGGAGCATAAAAGTGAAGAAAACGACAAAGTCTCAAAAATCTGCTAGGAAAGTACCTGTGACGGCGTCAAGCCCCAATGTGACGCCGTCAACCCTTGATAAGCCAGAGATGATTTTGGAAGATTAAAGGGGGACGGCGTCAAGAAGGTCGTCAACCCTTGATAAGCCAGAGAGGATTTTGGAAGATTAAAGGGGGACGGCGTCAAGAAGGTCGTCAAGAAACCCTAACCGCGGCGAGGTGACGGCGTCACGACCCAAAGGGTGACGCCGTCAGATCTGTTTTCCTATATATACTTTCATAATTTTTAGTCATTAGTGTGCAACTTTGTGAGGAGAAACCCTAAGACGATTTTTCTGCCATTTTTAAGGGTTTTATACCCTTGGATCTCCCATGTTCAATTGAAGATAAGTAATTAATTAATCATTCAATATGTCTATGTGTTGTTTGATTATATCTTGTTCTTGTCTTTTATTTAACATGCTAGGCTAGATTTATCTTGTGTTTGCTTAGATCTAATGAAACATAACTATTGATTATTAGTTGGTTGGTGTGTTATTAATTGTATTGGATGATTGTTTATCGATGTTAGGCTTAAGAAAACTGGCTAACCTCCTATACGGTAACTTGCTTGAACTTCTTAAGAAACATGAACCAATGCATACTAAGGTTTTTATGGTTGTATTTAATGCATGAGCGAATTCTAGTGATCCCATGTTAGGAGCTTCTTGGCCGGCTCGACATAGGAGTGAAGTAGGAGCTTGTAGAGTTGGGGAAGTACGTACGCCACCCCACGATTGGTATTAAGGAATACACCCGTCATCCACGCAATTAATACACACTAATCAACCGGTAAAAGATAGTTAGGGAGTAAGGAAATCTAAGTAAACACATTTCTCTCCATATAAGTTTCACAACCTTTTTATTTTCAGTTATTTTATTTTATTTGCATTTTTAGTTATTTGGGTTAGTTGACTAGCAACTAATTCCGCCCACTCCTTCAAACCCGAGATTTTACTTGCTTTCATAAAAATATAAAAAATACAAAAAGAATCTTCCCTCACCCTTAGACCTATTAGAGTAGTTTTTCAATCCTAACGACACTATTCCCCTAGAGAACGATCAATCCCCCGGTACTTGCCACTACACTATACTACATCGGTCAGGTACACTGCCTGGTGGGGATTGCAAGTCTCTTGAGATCCCTTGAGAGGTAGAACCTGTTGTAAGGTCGCAAAACCACGCATCAACTTCTGACTTTTGGAACTCTCTTTCTTAGCTTTAGCCCACAAATGAATTTTCTCTTTCTAGAACTTCAACTTCTTCATGAATTTAGAGTTAGCATTAGAGTCCGAAATAGTCGACTCACTCCATGACTCTTCAACAAGTTTATCAAAACCCCCGCACTCGAACCAATAGTGATACAATCAAAATGGGATAGGACAATAGTCAAAACAAACCTCACGTAATAGAATAGGGCGATGATCCTAGAGATAACGATCCAAAGTAATGGCACAAATGTTAGGACACGACCCCATTAGACCTTTAGAGATGAGAAAACGATCCAACTTACTCTTTTTTTTCCCGATTTATGACACCACGTAAAGGAACAACCTCCTAAAGGAACTTCCACCAAACCTCCCAAAGAAATGAAAGAATTAAATGCAGCAGCGCTATACACATTAAACAAAGAACCATAACGTTCATCGTTCGAGCGAACTTCATTGAAATCTCCCATATTGACAACATCACCACTCCAATTATCGATCACATGATTTAAATAATTCCATAACATATTCTTTTCAGAAACTTCTTGAGGAGCGTATACTGATATAGTTAGAGATTTCTTAGCACTTGGAACCTATTCGCCTTGAATGGAAACAAAATAACCTGACACCGTTGAATTATACTTACAAAACATCCTAGGATCCCAAACACAAAGAATTCCGCCTTAACTACCAACAGAAGGACCACAAACGTACTCAAAAGAAAAATTACCCAAATATTTCTTGATGCAAAAACAATCTACATTCTCCATTTTTGTTTCTTGAAGCGACAAAAAATTAACCTTGTTATTAATACATAACTCCTTTACCCAATCTTTTTTGGCCTTTTGAGCAAGGGCTTGGACATTCAAAGACATAAAATTCATTGATAAAACTCGTTCTCTCCTCGAGTCCCAATAATCTCTTCTATATTACTAACACACCCATTCATCTTATACCCCATAGTTTGTCCCAACTTCACCAAATGATCTAACAGTTTTAGAATAGAATCGCTTGATTGAGGACCTTCTACACGTCTAAAATGTCCTGAACAACTAGACGCCTTATCTTCCTCCTTAGATGATGACATAGACCTGCTATTCTTTACCTCAGGAGTACCCTTCTCTTCATACGACTTCTGATTACTCGTATTATCCTCCCTTATTGACTTATCCACAGAATCAGAATATGCATCAGCATCCTCCACAGGAGTAAACCCTGGAGGGTACTTCAAGGTAGAACTACAATTCTCAGCTTCATTATTAGTAAATGTTGTTTCTTTTCTAACAAATCATAAATGTTAAAGGGATCTTCAGAATGAAAAACCTTTGCACCATCATTGTGAGAATCTGTTTGTTTAGACCTATCATGGTCCTGATCAAACAAAGTTTCTGGAACCTCTTCACTATCACTATCTCCTTTTGATGTATTGTTCTTATTCAAATTATCATTCTCCTTTTCTAAATCTACATCCACTATTTCCTCATCAGATTCATCTTCCACTTCTTCATCCTCTATAAAATCAGGAACCCAACCAAAGACTTCTTTAGCACGAACCCAATGAACTTTTCCATGAACAACGATTTTAAACGATTCAAATATATTATTATCCAATGTTGTTTTGATACATACTCTCTTACTATTCAGACATAAATTCTCCTTATCCTCCTCGTACAAAAGCTCGCCCCATTTGGAAGAGATTTTAGTGATCGTATTATTCGTCCAAAGGTTTAAAGGAACACCCTTAATATCCACCCACGCGACCCTCCCATCAATCTGAAACGAATTAGAAGCTTGCTGTAAAGTGGAAAACCAAGACCCAACTCCAACATGTGATTTAAATTTCTCCAATACGGACTTTGAAAGAAATTCAATTAATAACCAGAAACCTCCCATATATTTGAGAGTTAAATTTTCAAAACCCTCCTTAGCCAAAATCATTTTCAAATTTGATAACGAGCCAAATTCTTGTACTTTCCCCATTAGAGATAGAGAAAAATCACACTGAAGGATACACGAATCATCAAGCACTAAAGAAGGTTTATTGTCTACCTCAACTCCATGATGCATCGCCATTTGTTTAACAGCACCCACATAGGAAGTGTGATGATCATTACTCCGATTAACTCTGTTAGATTCCCCTACGAAGGTCTTTTTCTCAACATTTATGCAGCTCTCATTTGTAACGTTTCTCAAAGGTGGTCTTTGAAATCTTGCGACATTATGGTAAACCGGTTGCTCTTTATTGACGAACGAAGATTGTCCTAGATGACCACTCCTTAATGGTTTATCACCTCGTTGAAATCTAGTGAGATTAAACCTTAATTTGAATTTCCCAACCCAAATAGTATTGAGGTTACTCACTAACAATTCTAAGTCATCCACCTTAACATAGTGAACGAAAGCAAAACGTTTACCTTCTTTAGATAGCCTAGCCGGAATGAATGCATCGATAACCTTACCATATTGCGTACAAATATCCCAAAGCTGTCGAGCAGTAAGACCAGAAGGAAAGTTGGTGACAAAAATTGAGTGAGATGCCTGTGAATATGTTCTCGCCGTCCAACCTTGTGCCGCTGTCGCCATTTGACTGAATGGGTACTGGAAATGGGTTTTAAAGGAATTAAGGTTTGAAGGATTATGTGATAACCCGGTAATTTGAGACTTAGTTAAACACTACGTTACGGTTAAGCATGATAACAAAGACCTAGAAACAGTTTAGACTGTATGAGATTTGATCCTGGAATATTGCTATTTGAAACGTGTAATTGTCCCGTAGAACTTAAGGTTTCAGCACAACGTGAGTCGGCACAATTTAACCTAATAATACGAGAATTTTTAACGCGTTAAACGAATATAGACGTATTTTTAGTCATTTTTAACGGAAAAATAACTTTAAAAATTATGACGCAACTTAAAACGCCACTCGAGCATTTTTGCTACACTTAACGAGCTCGAGAAGCATTATGTTAAAAGATTAACAAAACTACACATTGGTCCCCTGAGTTGAATTTTGGCCGCGCCCACTAACTTTGCACATTTGGCAAAACCGGCCCCTCTAGGGTAATATAACCCCAAAACACCTCCCCACTCCCTCATTTTCTACAAACCCTAATCACATACTTCATCTCTCTACCCCTTGCAACCGCCGCCACCAACACACCACCACCACCGTTCACTGCCCTCCACCACCACCAAACAACAAATCCGACACCATCACTACAACACCTACACCACAAATCCGTGGTACACGCGCATTTTCCATCACCACCGCCACCTTACGCGCCACCCTTTTTGGTTTATTTTTTGTGAAACGTGTAGATCCATAGGTTGCGCCGAGTCCGTTGTGCCGTGCTGTCCTAGTTGTTATTGTGCTATACTACCCTTGAACTATTGTGTTGTACTACTATTTGGTTTATTGTGCTATTCTGCTCCTGATATTGTTGTGCTATTGCGTTGTTGGACTGAGGTGAGTCTCATAGCCCCACTTTACTTATAATTGTTTACTGAAACCTTAGGGTGAGAAAACATGCAAAACAGTTTTGACGGACCTACTACTACTTTTTGATTTGCTATAACTTGTTGACTGGCTATAGTTAGATATATGCAACAGATATTTGTCTTATTCCAGTGTAGCAATATAACCTATTTATTCTTTGCTATAACCCGTTAACTGGCTAAGGTCAGATATACCTAGGGCCCTACTATGACTGTCAATATGAGAGAGAGCTATTGTGAACTATCATATTGATACTGGATTACTTGTGCTTGTTGAGTTTATGTGGATTATGTGATTTATATTTAACTTAGACCAATGTAGCAAATTACTTATTAGGTCCACTATGACATACTGCTTAAACCTATGAACTCACCAGCGTTAGCTGACCCTTTTAGCATGTTTTCTCAGGTAATTAGTGCTGATCATAAGGATATACTACTTGTTTGGAGGCTTGGCAAATGGGCATGGCTAAAGGATCGATTGGCACTCTGATAAACTATTGGGACCTACTGTTATGTTTTATTTTGGGCTTACTTCCGTACTTTTGGGATAATTGTAAACTTTAATTATTGGTTGGAACGTTTTATTAATGGATGACGTATTTTCGTTTCCCTATGCTTGTGTTGTGTACCAATCCTAATAGCACCCCGAAACTTTGCAAAGTCTTCCGTCGTACCAAATTTTGGGGGTGTTACAGATTGGTATCAGCGCCAAGGTTATAGAGAACTGGGTACTTATCAAGAACCTAAACTATAACTACTTTTCAAGAATTGATCCCGTGACCGGCGCATGCCTGCCTGCCAAGTCGAAGCCTCTAGTATTAACGTGATAAGTGATTAACTATTTGATATGAGATTGGAATATTTGGGAAACTAGGATGAGAATTATGCGATATTTGACTTGAGGATATGCTTAGAATTATGCGGTATTTGGCATGAGAACATGTCTAGAATCATGCAGTAATTGTAATGGTAATATATTTGGAATAATGCGGTATCTGATATTACTGTTTTGGAAGATTTTATGTTATGTTGGGGTTACGGGTCAGTCCAACGTTCATAGATCCGACCGACACAGTTATCGGATTTATTGGGTTGACGAATCCAATAAGAGCTTGGTAAGTGTGTTGGAGGAACTTATTAGCATATGACCCACCCTTACGACTTTCCAATTTTTTGTGATAATTTGGATTGTGGTAACTATTCACTGCCTGTCACAGCACCATGCCTCTCCACTATCCAGTCCTCACTCACTTATACCGTTTTGTGGTAACATATTTGTATATTTCCGTATGCTCACAATCTCCCTTTTACGTAGCCTCACCATTTCACTCCGAGGTTTAGACATTCGTCCTATCCTTCCGAAACGCCTGACCTAGCGTCACCTGGAAACCCGCCTTGAAACCTTTACACTCGAGACATGTTCCTAATATGTCCCACTCCACCGTTTGTATTCTGAAGGAACACATGGTTTGATTGACCTAGAAACTGCCGTGAGAGCTACTACGACAAGAACGCGATTAGTTATGGAATTGTTTGCCGTGTACCCTAAGCCGAGAAGTTCACAGCTAGAGACTTTAGTCCCTTTCCATCTGTCGTTGTTGAACTTTTGAGGATCTTGCACCGAAGCTTGACGTTTTGATGAATCCGAGTACTTGGTTATTATATGGAGATGGAACCTTCTATCGTTGATTGCAATAGTATTCCTGTTGATGTGATTGATGTTCATTCTAGTATTCCAACAGTGATGATCAAAATTCTTGCGCAATGATATCCGATATCCGAAACCTTATCACTCATTGATTTCTGAGAGTTAGATTAATAGCTCCAAAACAAAACTCAGCCAAAACCCCGCGGACACGATCTACTGCTGCTGTCAACACCGGTCTTCGTGATCGATCTCCAGTTACTCCAACCCGAACTACACACAACCAGGTCCCACCTAATCATGCTACGGTGAAACGAGCTCTGATTGATCAGTTAGTGGCCCAATGAGTGGCCGAGGTGCTAACTGAGACAAATCACTCAAACACCTCTCCTGGAACTTCAAGACCTGAAAACGATGCTCGTATGGGAACGTATAAGGAGTTCCGGAGCTGTATGACAATTGGATTGGTGGGACTGAAGAGGGTTGTTTCCTTGAGGCATTAGTTAGAAAAGACTGAAACCGTATTCCGAATAGGTAATTGTGAGAAGGAAATCCAAAATGAAGTATGCTTTGTTCCCTTTGTGGGATGAAGCCTTGATTGGTGGAACGTCTAACTCCGACCTGCCAGTATTAATGTGGCTCGTCCAATACCTTGAGAAGAGTCTAAGGAAACGATGCTTAGGAACTACCGTCCCTGTGATGAAGCGAGAAAGATGGAAGATTAAAATCTGGAATCGTAAGGCGAAAGGCATCGACATGCCAATCCAGGCTGGTCGTTTCCGGGAACTGTCACTATGGTGCTCTGAGATTGTTCATACCGAAGCGCTCAAGAAAGAGCACTATATTGATGGATTTTCCCCATCTAACAAGGATAACGTGATTACTTCATAACCAACTACTATCCGCGATACCATTCAGTTAGCTCACCGTTTGACGGATTTAGTGAATCGATACGCGACTGAGAAAGTGGTGGACAACAAGAGGAAGTAGGAGAACCACTCAACGAATAGCAACCACCCGAACAACGACAAGAGGTCACTAAGGCGTATGCTGTTGAGACTAAGGAAAAGTAAGGATACATTGAGAATTAACCTAAGTGCGACTGTTGTGAGCTTCACCACTCTGTTCGATGTGCTGAGACGTGTCGTAAGTGTTGTAGGTTGGACACTTAGCCAGAGACTGAAGATCTGAGACCCGTGCAGTGGTTCAGAAAACCCTGGGTTAGATCGGAAGGATAATGTCACTTATTTTAGATAGGGAATGAAGGGACACTACAAGAATGAGCGTCGAGAACCGTGGACACGTGGAAACTAAGGAACTAAGGAAATAGAAAACAACCAAGGAGAACCATGGAGTAGGAGGAAACCCGGAATAAAACGTGACGTCAAGGAATGACTGTCCTATGTAACGAAACCTAAGTATAGACCACCATAAGTTATGTTTATATAAGACTTCATAGTACCTCTCTAAAAACCTCGTGGTATTGTCTGGATTTTGGTCTACGTTATTCAGAGACGTAGGTTTATTTGACTCATACGCATCCGCAACCCTATTAGATGCACCCTTCCCTACGCGCTGCACTTTTCAGTATCGCCGTTATTTAGCGAATTACTTGACGTTATCTCCCGATTATCCGTACTCCTAACGTAAACCAGCTAGCTACATTGCTATCTCATTTGTATTCCATAAACCTACAAAAGGTTGATTACCTACTCCTTGTAACTAAACTTGGCATTACATCATTGGACCTTAATTATACAAAGACTGGCCATGTAAGACCCGAAATTTTTGTATAATGAATATTTGTGACTTCTTTAACTTTTAGGACTAAATATAAAGTAGATAAATCCTTAAGGGTGCTTTTTGGTATTATCATAAAGTAGATATAATTAATTATGTTATAAGCCTTTTAGAATTTTAGAAGTATACGTGGTGGAATTGATAAGTTAGATATGGGCTGGACTCTTAGCATTTGACGGAAATTTCACGAGAGTTTTGGGCCTAATTAAGTTCTTAAATACCACCAACTCTTGAGCGTATTATACAACAACTATAAACCCTAACGTGAGAGGCTGCTGGGAGAGATCGGAAAAGAGAGCGACACCAGCTAAGGGGAGAAATAGAGGAAGGAAGAACGTTCAATTAGATTTGTGTGGTTACAAGCAGAGTTTCGATCGAGATTAAGGCGGACTAAGGTAACCACTGTTTAGATTTGGGTTAGTATATATATGTTAAATCTTTATATATATATATATATATATATATATATATATATATATATATATATATATATATATATATATATATATATATATATAAGAATGTTGACTGGTGGGGTTCTCGTGTGTCATGTAGGTTGTTTAGATTGCCGAGTCGTTTTCATTATATTTACTATGCGTCCTTCACAGAGTGCTAATGAGATTACTTTAGAACAAATAGTCTTAATAAAATTAACTACTATAGTTAAGATACATAGTAAATGCCTCTAAATTGGATGAAATAAAAATCAATGTATGACTACTACCTTGTGAACATGATGAAAGGTGGAAAATGGAAAAAAAAAAAAAAAAAAAAAAAAAAAAAAAAAAAAGAAGAAAAGAAATAGTAGTATTGTACGTCTCTGCATGTGATCAAATTCAGATTTCGTTTAAGGTAACATTGTCATAAAATCGAGTTGATTATGTCACTAGAATCGTATATCATATAGCAGTCGACTGGTTAAGCTTTCAAAGTTGTTAATACGTTTCGACGACCATTTTGGTAATGGTTAATGATGTCGAATATCGGTTTCACAATAAAATAATAATAAGGTAAAGGTTGTTTTCAAATATAAACGAGTGAAAGTTATGTATAAAGCGAATGATCTCTTCACTAAAAGATATGAAAGATTTTGTTGTTTTCATAACTGACAAGAGTTTTAAATTATTAGTTTTTAAAAGAGTAAATATGGTATAAGGGTTAATTTCCTTATCAATATAGATGGCATATTTTTTTTGTCCCAGAAAGATTTGTGAACAATTTTTGTGTATTGAATTAGTGGAATAGTATTTTTGATTTCTTTTGAACCAGAAACTCTCCTGAACCCGATTTGAAGATATATATATAACTTGTATAAAATCTTAGCGAGATGTTATCGTATATGTAGGAGACGTGTTTAGCCGAAGTGAACTTTGACTCTGAGCATTTATCAGGTGAGTTTTCATGTGCTTTTTAAATTGGGTTGCACTCCTTTATTGAAAACACTATCATGCAAACTTGTTTAAATGATCTTAATTTGCTACATGTTTTAGATGTTTGATTATATGTGAAAGTTGTAAATATTTGACATGTTCATATAAAGTGGTGTTATTAAATATATATGTAATATCGTGGATATATGTTGAACCGTTAGAATAAAGATGAACATTACACGGCAAGAGCAAACAAGGTCGGGTTTGCCACATTAAAAGAGAGAAATATTGAAAGAGCAAACAAGGTCGGGTTTGCCACATTAAAAGAAAGAAATATTGTAAGAGCAAACAAGGTCGGGTTTGCCATATAAAAAGAGGAAATACTGTAAGAGCAAACAAGGTCGGGTTTGCCATGAAAAAGTGGGTTACGTCATTAATAAATAATGTTTTTATATGTTGAATTGTTGGAGCCGTTGAATCGAACAAAAACATGAATAGTTGGTATATATGTGGTATCGTGATATAAGTTGAATCATTGATTTATATAAATTTATTGATATGTTGAATCGAATGAGAATATGTGATATTAAATAGCTCTTATACGGTATTTGAACAATTTGCATGATCGTTTTACAAGTTGATATTATATGAATTGTTTTGTACGTGGAAACCATGAATTCTCACTAGGCCTTTGGCTGACCCAAAACTCTTTTAAACTTTTGCAACCCAGATGAGCTACTTTAGGAATGAGGAGATTATTTGGGCTTGACTAAGAGTAGACACTTCTGCTGATAAAAGGTAAATTAGATGGTTTAACGCTCCGAAAAGGCGGGGTGTTACAGTTGGTATCAGAGACAGGTTTAAGTGAATTAGGTGTTAGGAACCTAGTCTTAAACCATGATCGAGTATTTAAATTGCAAAAACATTCGATATATAGTGCCTTCTAGGCTCATTGAAGTTAAGGAGTAATAGCTGTATTTTGACATGAATTAGATGCCTTCATATGGATAGATACCCAAATTGAAATGTTGTCTCAACATCGTTGGCCTCTTAGATATCCTATCGACTTCAATTAATATGGGATAGAGAAATGGAAGGAAAGTTTGGTGGTGGTTCCAAGATAAATCCAACAATGAATCAAGATATGCCTGTTACCAAAGGGGAACTAAGTAACGAGATCATAAGAATTATGTCAGAACACATGCCCACTATTCTGGCTCAAAGTCAAGAAAACTTTAGGAAGGCAGAAGAAGCTAGGAAAGCTGCAGAAGAGGCTGAGAAAAAGAAAAAGGAAAATGAAGATGCTGAGAAGAGGAGAAAAGTATTGGAAGATAAGAGAGCTGCAGAGGAGCAGGAAAGGAAAAGGAAGGCCGAGCAAGATAGGAAAAACGCAGAAGATGCTGAGAGACTAAGAAATGAAGAAACTGAAAGACAGAGAAATGAAGAAGCTCAGAGAGACGGATGTAGCTACAAGTCTTTCTTAAACTGCAAACCGACTGAATTTCATGGAGATAGTGACCCTGTGATTGTCACCAACTGGCTAAAGGAGATAGAAGACATCTTTGAAATTAGTGAATGCTCTTATGGACAAAGGGTGAAGTATGCATCCCATTTGCTGAAAGGAGAAGAGCGACATTGGTGGAATATGATCAAGATCGGTCGTGGTAATGAAGTTGTGAGTGCTATGACATTGGAGCAATTCGAAGAGTTAGTCATGGAAAATTACTGTCCCCAAGGATTGATGGATAAGCTTGAGGAGGAATTCTTGAAACTGCAATAGAATGACATGACAGTCCCGAAATACACTGCAAAGTTTAATGAAAAGGCAAGATTTGCGAAATACCAGGTAGCTACTGAGGAAAGAAGAATCAAACGATACATATGGAGTTTAAGAGACGGGATAAGGGGTCCAGTTCAACAGGCACGACCTTTAACTTTTCAAGAAGCGGTAGAGCTTGCTTTAATGGTAGAAAAGGAGAATAATCGACAACTAGAAGAAGGAGGAGACAACAAAAGAAAGAGAGAGAATCGGGATGATGATGTGAAAAAGATCAAAATCAGTGGTGGGAAAATGGAGAGTGCTGGGGAATATAAACCATGTATCATATGCAAAAAGACACACAAGGGGGAATGCTGGCATGACAATTGTCGTAACTGCGGGAAGTCGGGGCACACATCAAAGGAATGTAAAGCTGAGCCGGTTTGTTTCAAATGCAAGAGTCCGGGGCATAAGATTGTTGATTGTCCTCAAAGGAAGCCTCAAGAACCACAAGAGAAAACGGGATATAACGGCAAGCGAGTGGAGTACAAGGATACTCAACCAAGAAAGACAATGGGAAGAGTCTTTCAACTGACAACTGAGAAGGCTCAAGATACTTCGTACTAGAAAGAATAAAATAAAGAAGCATGTGACGCTTAATAGTACCTTTTAGTTCCTTGGGATTATGAATTTTGATGCTTTTGAATTATTAAGTTTGGTTTATTTCGATGGGATTATGCTTCTAGGTTTGTTACATACAGTCTTGGTTATATTTGAACTTTTAGTTGCATAATAAAGCTTAAAATATTGAATAAACATGATGTTATGACAAGGTACCCGTGTCTTCTTTAGGTTAAATTTTGAGGACAATTTTTTTTTAGGAGGGAAGAGTTCTAAAACCCGAAATTTTTGTATAATGAATATTTGTGACTTCTTTAACTTTTAGGACTAAATATAAAGTAGATAAATCCTTAAGGGTGCTTTTTGGTATTATCATAAAGTAGATATAATTAATTATGTTATAAGCCTTTTAGAATTTTAGAAGTATACGTGGTGGAAATTATAAGTTAGATATGCGCTGGACTCTTAGCATTTGACGGAAATTTCATGAGAGTTTTGGGCCTAATTAAGTTCTTAAATACCACCAACTCTTGAGCGTATTATACAACAACTATAAACCCTAACGTGAGAGGCTGCTGGGAGAGATCGGAAAAGAGAGCGACACCAGCTAAGGGGAGAAATAGAAGAAGGAAGAACGTTCAATTAGATTTGTGTGGTTACAAGCAGAGTTTCGATCGAGATTAAGGCGGACTAAGGTAACCACTGTTTAGATTTGGGTTAGTATTATAGTTACTTTATATATATTTATATTTTTATATATTATATATATATATATATATATATATATATTATATATATATATATATATATTTAATCTTTATATATATATATATATATATATATATATAATATATATATATATATTTATTATATAAGAATGTTGACTGGTGGGGTTCTCGTGTGTCATGTAGGTTGTTTAGATTTCCGAGTCATTTTCGTTATATTTACTATGCGTCCTTCACAGAGTGCTAATGAGATTACTTTAGAACAAATAGTCTTAATAAAATTAACTACTATAGTTAAGATACATAGTAAATGCCTCTAAATTGGATGAAATAAAAATCAATGTATGACTACTGCCTTGTGAACATGATGAAAGGTGGAAAATGGAAAAAAAAAAAGAAGAAGAAGAAAAGAAATAGTAGTATTGTACGTCTCTGCATGTGATCAAATTCAGATTTCGTTTAAGGTAACATTGTCATAAAATCGAGTTGATTATGTCACTAGAATCGTATATCATATAGCAGTCGACTGGTTAAGCTTTCAAAGTTGTTAATACGTTTCGATGACCATTTTGGTAATGGTTAATGATGTCGAATATCGGTTTCACAATAAAATAATAATAAGGTAAAGGTTGTTTTCAAATATAAACGAGTGAAAGTTATGTATAAAGCGAATGATCTCTTCACTAAAAGATATGAAAGATTTTGTTGTTTTCATAACTGACAAGAGTTTTAAATTATTAGTTTTTAAAAGAGTAAATATGGTATAAGGGTTAATTTCCTTATCAATACGGATGGCATATTTTTTTTGTCCCAGAAAGATTTGTGAACAATTTTTGTGTATTGAATTAGTGGAATAGTATTTTTGATTTCTTTTGAACCAGAAACTCTCCTGAACCCGATTTGAAGATATATATATAACTTGTATAAAATCTTAGCGAGATGTTATCGTATATGTAGGAGACGTGTTTAGCCGAAGTGAACTTTGACTCTGAGCATTTATCAGGTGAGTTTTCATGTGCTTTTTAAATTGGGTTGCACTCCTTTATTGAAAACACTATCATGCAAACTTGTTTAAATGATCTTAATTTGCTACATGTTTTAGATGTTTGATTATATGTGAAAGTTGTAAATATTTGACATGTTCATATAAAGTGGTGTTATTAAATGTATATGTAATATCGTGGATATATGTTGAACCGTTAGAATAAAGATGAACATTACACGGTAAGAGCAAACAAGGTCGGGTTTGCCACATTAAAAGAGAGAAATATTGAAAGAGCAAACAAGGTCGGGTTTGCCACATTAAAAGAAAGAAATATCGTAAGAGCAAACAAGGTCGGGTTTGCCATATAAAAAGAGGAAATACTGTAAGAGCAAACAAGGTTGGGTTTGCCATGAAAAAGTGGGTTACGTCATTAATTAATAATGTTTTTATATGTTGAATTGTTGGAGCCGTTGAATCGAACAAAAACATGAATAGTTGGTATATATGTGGTATCGTGATATAAGTTGAATCATTGATTTATATAAATTTATTGATATGTTGAATCGAATGAGAATATGTGATATTAAATAGCTCTTATACGGTATTTGAACAATTTGCATGATTGTTTTACAAGTTGATATTATATGAATTGTTTTGTACGTGGAAACCATGAATTCTCACTAGGCCTTTGGCTGACCCAAAACTCTTTTAAACTTTTGCAACCCAGATGAGCTACTTTAGGAATGAGGAGATTATTTGGGCTTGACTAAGAGTAGACACTTCTGCCGATATAAGGTAAATTATATGGTTTAACGCTCCGAAAAGGCGGGGTGTTACAGGCCACCTATGTATAATTCAGGTAGGAATCATGTTATGCTAGGAATGGTTGCTTAAACCTCCACCGAGAATTAAATTTCTCATCCTATGTTTGGAGGATTGTGACCCGATCAATTTCACCTCTCATCCATCCCATGAATCCAGCCTTATCTCGCGTCATGCTCTAATCCGAAAGGAAACGACACGCCATCTACCATCATAGAACGACTCTGCCGTATAGCGTTTCGCGTTACCCTACCCATTCTGACATCCGAGGACCCCCGTTGCCGATTAGACAAGTTTTTAGTTGGACAACTACATGATGAATCATAACCTCACGTGTAACAGAGACATATACTGCTTAAGGCATTTATGCAAACCACTACGACGGTTATATTCATATCCCTAATCAAAGTCATACCTGCTGCACTAGAACATTACCGATTAGACCGACCGATTGCTAGTACCAATCACACAGATTTCCCAGACCCTATCCTCCAAATTAAGAAGTAAGTATACCGTTGAGACTAGTCGACTGTTAGTAGGAAACGATGTAAACCTGCTTAGTCTGATGGAGGGTTCAACGGAATTTTGTATCAGAACTTTTAGACCCCTGCTTGATAGGACTCACTGCTTAGACCTAGTATATGACGATTAGGCGATTAGCCGACCACTGTGAGAACCAATGCCCCCTGCAGAGAACCGACGATCTTCTGATTGGCTCCAAGATTCGAGCGACTAGTTGAGGATCGATCTGGGAACCGGATACCACCAACAGAGATGATTCAGGAAGAGAAATCCCGAAGGTTGCATTTACACCCGTCGTGACTGTTATGAAACCCCTTGTTAGGCCTGTTGGTTAGCCAAAACCCCAGCCGCTTTCATGAACCGTGTGTGAACCCTAAATTGGACAGGTTGTGATAACATCCAACCACAAGGTCCTAAACTACTCGGAAGAGTAAAGAGGAACACGACGAACATCGGGGATTAACCTTAGGGTTGCTTGAGAGGAAACCGCAGTACGCCAAATTCCCTGAGCGTGAAATTTTGGATTCCATCTGTAGGACTCATTAGCCACATGAATTGTATTCACATAGACCTCGCCAAGATTGAACCTATTAAGGATTAGGTTACCCCTACAACTCCGACTAAGGTACGTCAATTATTATGACTTGCTGGATATTACCAGAGATTTATCAAAGGTTTTCCAAGATAGCAACGTCTTTAACCGAATTGACCTGGAGGACGATGAGTGTAATTGGGGAGAAAACGAATAAGAAGCATTGTAACTTTTGAAGTAGAAACGGTGTAGTACGCCTATCCTAGCTGTACCAGAAGCATAAAGGTTTGTGAGTCATTTGGATGCGAATGGAGAAGGAAGTAGCTTACGCCTATCGTCAATTTGAGACATACGAGAAAAACTACACCATTCATGAGTTAGAATTGAGCGCAGTTGTACTTGCACTCAGAATATGGGGACACTATATGTATGGCACGAAGTGTATAGTATACACAAACCATAAGAGCAGCAACATGTCTCAGATCAGAAAAATCTAAACATGTGACAATGTCGCGGGTTAATTTGTTACCATCCCATTAAAGCGAACGTGGTTGCCGACGCCTTTAGTCGAACAGAGAGAATACAACCGATAAGAGTCAAAGCCTTAAGGATGACTGCCAGTTCGCTAATTACCCCCCCCCCTCAAATTCTAGAAACTTAAGCCGAAGCAATAGTATGGACACACTTGCCCGTCTATACTTGAAAGAAACTGCTTCCCGGTATGGAGTGCCGATATCTAATGACCCGGATCGAGTCAGTCATTTACGTCCAACTTTTGGGAATCGCCCCTACAGCCTTGGGGACAAATCTCGATATGAGCACCGCATATCGTTCTCAGACAGATGGCCCGAAGGGGAGAACCATTCAGACATCGAAAGATAAGCTCCGATTCCGAGTTATTGATTTCGGAAAAGGATGGGAGAGACACCTGCCTTTGGCCGAATTTTCCTATGACCATAGTGATCATGCCAGCATTGAGGCTGTGTCGCACGAAGAACCGTATGGTCGAAAGCACCGATTTTCTACCTATCAAAACGAAGCTGGAGACAACTAATCCACTAGTCCTGAACTCAATCATAGACCATTTATATCACAAGCGAAAGACGAATCACTCCCGACCATCAGAGGAGCTATACTAACGAACACCGTGAAACTCTTGAATTCCAAGTGAAGGCAAGGTTATGCTAAAGATGTCACCATGGAAAGGTGCGACCCGTTTAGTAAACGTGGGAAGCTAAATCCTCGCTATACTACTCCATTCAAGATCCTTGCTAGAATCAAACCAATACCCCACAATACTTGTACTAACACCGGGACTTAGCGAAGCGCAAAATATTCCTGACGTGCGTAATCTAAAGAAGCGTTATTGGGAGAGACCGCCGCCGTAAATCCCTGGATTTTATCCAGCTTGATGAACGTTGAATTTTGTTGAGGAACCTATCGAAATCCTGGAACGTGAAGCCTAGCGACTTAAGCCAAGTCGCATTCCTGTTGTTAGAACTTGTTGGAAATCTTGAAACAATCCCGAACTCACTGGAAACGTGAGGATGAAATCAAGTGAATCGAGTCTCATCTCTTTCCAACCCTAACGGGTAACCTGAACTGAAACCCGGGACGGGTTTCTTCTGAGGCTAGGAGGCTATGACAACCCGGTAATTTGAGACTTAGTTAAACACTAAGTTACGGTTAAACATGATAACAAAGACCTAGAAACAGTTTAGACTATATGAGATTTGATCCTGAAATATTTCTATTTGATATGTGCAATTGCCCCGTAGAACTTAAGGTTTCAGCACAACGTGAGTCGACACAATTTAACCTAATAATACGAGAAATAATGGTTTTTAACGCGTTAAATGAATATAGAAGTATTTATAGTCATTTTTAACGGAAAAATAACTTTAAAAATGATGACGCAACTTAAAACGCCACACGAGCATTTTTGCTACACTAAACGAGCTCGAGAAACATTATCTTAAAAGATTAACAAAACTACACATTGGTCCCTTGAATTGAATTTCGGCCGGGCCCCCCCCCCAACTTTGCACATTTGGCAAAATCGGCCCCTCTAGGGTAATATAACCCCACAACACCTCCCCACTCCCTCATTTTCTACAAACCCTTATCACCTACTTCCTCTTTCTACCCCTTGCAGCCGCCGCCACCAACACATCACCACCACCGTTCACCGTCCTCCACCACCACCAAACAACAAATCCGACACCATCACTACACCACCTACACTACAAATTCGTGGTATACGCGCCTTGTCCATCACCACCACCACCTTACGCGCCACCCTTTTTGGTTTATTTTGTGTGAAACGTGTAGATCCATAGGTTGCGCCGAGTCCGTTGTGTCGTGTTGTCCTAGTTGCTGTTGTGTTATACTAACCTTGAACTGTTGTGCAGTACTACTATTTGGTTTATTGTGCTATTCTGCTCCTGTTATTGTTGTGTTATTGCATTGCTGGACTGAGGTGAGTTTCATAGCCTACTTTACTTATAACTGTTTACTGAAACTTTGGGGTGAGAGAACATGCAAAATCATTTTGACGGACATTCTCCTACTTTTTGATTTGCTATAACTTGTTGACTGGCTATAGTTAGATATATGCAACAAATATTTGTCTTAGTCCAGTGTAGCAATATAACCTGTTTATGCTTTGCTATAACCCGTTAACTGGCTAAGGTCAGATATACCTAGGGCCCTACTATGACTGTCAATATGAGAGAGAGCTATTGTGCACTATCATATTGATACTGGATTATGTGTGCTTGTTGAGTTTATGTGGATTATGTGATTTATATTTAACTTAGTCCAATGTAGCAAATTACTTATTAGGTCCACTATGACATACTGCTTAAACCTATGAACTCACCAGCGTTAGCTGACCTTTTTAGCATGTTTTCTCAGGTAATTAGTGCTGATCATATGGATATACTACTTGTTTGGAGGCTTGGCAAATGGGCATGGTTAAAGGATCAATTGGCACTCTAATAAATTGTTGGGACCTACTCTTATATTTTATTTTGGGCTTACTTACGTACTTTTGGGGTAATTGTAAACTTTAATTATTGGTTGGAACGTTTTATTAATGGATGACGTATTTCCGTTTCCCTATGCTTGTGTTGTGTACCAATCCCTGTAGCACCCCGAAACTTTGTAAAGTCTTTCACTGTACCAAATTTTGGGGGTGTTACAGATTATAAGTGGGTTAATTTACTTAGTTACTAAAAAAAAAAAAAAAAAAAAAAAAAAAAAAAAAAAAAAACCTAGGTTAATTTGATGATATTAATTGGGGGAAATGATGGAAATGTAATTTTGGAAGTGGATTTTGAAGTAATTGAAATTGGGTGGATTAAAAGTGAGTTAATTTGGATTTGGTTATGGTGATCTTTTGATCTGGAAACGCCATGGGGGAAGCTGCTTTTCGTCTCTGTCATATAACATTATACACCATCGCTTTACGCGAGTATTCTTCTAGTATAAACAATATACTTAAAAGATACAATGAAAGCAAATTAATATGTAATAATGTAACATGAATGACTAGAACAACCCTATTTTACTATCCATTTCATAATTATTTGTAAATTGAGGATATAGACCAATAAAAAAAAAACCATATTCTTTGGGCACAAACAAACGTCAATCTGCAGATAGTGTCCCTGTTAGCTTTTATATTTTTAGAAAGTGATGGTCATTTGTACTCGTTTTAAATAGTGTGTCGTGTAGGTATAAATCAAATATTGTAAGGCTTGTGTTGGACTTAGTTAAGAAAAGTTCAAGAAATATAATAAAAGCCCGAGTCCAACACAAGCCCACCCAAGGCCTTTTAGGGCAACAAAGGTCATCCCATCTCCTATAAATACCACACTCTCACACTCATTTTGTGTGCCTCTAAATCTTGTAAAGGTGTGAGAGTGTGTGTGTGTGTTTGTTATTATTGTTGGTTAACTTATGGCATTATTCTAATCATTCGACCTTAATATATATCATACATGTTCCATACTTCTCATCATCTTTATTATTCTTTCTTTAATATTTAAGAGTGTCACGTTATTTATTAGAGTAGTATAATATAGATCTAGTTTGTCTACCGTTAAGGTTGGTTCGATTATTTCATAGCTTTACATCCCCTTACCAAACCGAAAGCTCAATCCAAACAAACAATTCTCCCCATGACAAATCGTTATGGCCTCAAGATATTTCTCCATGCTTTTTTATTTATGTAGTTATACAAGATATCTATACTACATATAAAGCATAAATGACTCTCTTTTCTTGGTCTTAAAATTAAGACTTACAAGCTATAATGTTTATTGTACAATACACAAAGCACTATTAATGATCTTTCTCATCAATCTTAATTTTAAGACTTACAAGTCTTGAAGCTTAATGTACAAAATACAAAGCACTATTAATTTGGTCAAAATATTTAATGTAGTCAATTAATTAATTGGTCAATAAATAAAATTAATTTAGTTATTAAAACACCCCTTACATAATAAATACAAATTATCAAGCATATTGTACAACCAACTTAAACACAATTCCTACATTAAATGTTACTAATACAAATAATAAAGCACATTATACAAATATTCAAGCACGAACGGGCCAAACGGGCTAGAGCCCGAATGGGCACGGGCTAGAACCCGAACGGACACGGGTCAAACGGGCACGGGCTAAACGGGCACGGGCTAAACGGGCACTGGCCAAATGGGCTCATGTTATACGAATAACTTTAAAAAAGACCTAAAAAGATGACATAAATTCCTTAGTTAAGGAGTTGAAATACGTCACATGAAATTCTTGATATCCGTATATTTATTATTAAAAAGAACATAATAAACTAAAATACATGATTTACCGAAAAATATTATTTCAGGGTACCCGCCGCCGCAACGCGCGGGTACCCTGCTAGTATATATTTAAAAGATATATACGTTTCATAGCTATCCAACTCCTTGCTTGACTTAAAAGGAGGATAGCAAGCACTATAGCCCCTTTATTTTTATGGTTGTTCAATTTTATATTTTATCATTAATCATCAGTGGTCAGTGTCGATTCTCATATACATTGTCGTTTGTTAAAATTTTAACTTTCGAACGATTTATTTATCAACGAGACGGTAGATCGAGAGCAACCAAGATGTAAGCAAATTAGCTACATAAAATAAAATGTTTGTTTCTCATATATTCTTGGAATAGAGTTCAAACATTCCCAAAGATCTAAGATAACTAGGCGAGTATATTAAAATGAAGGTACCTAATTTTATAGTCATTCTTAAAGTTATCTCGTTCGCAATAGGATCGTTTGTTTTTTAGTCGCTTTATTTTCCATACTCAAATATTCCTAGTTACCAAGGGATAGATCCTGACCATTAGATCAAAAGGACACACTTTAATAATAAAAAAAACACGGATGGACCACTTTTGTAAATATCGATCATTCTAACCAGCATTTTCTTCTCACCTGTCACTATCTCACTTTCCCCAAATCTCACCTACTCTCTCTCTCTGCACATAAAACCCTAACAAAAAAAATCTAAAATTTTGCACAAATTAATTGTGCAAATCATGAAATAAACACAAAAATGGAATAAGTAACTAGTAAATCAATCGATCCTGAAAAAAAAAAAAACGATTCAATGGATGATGTTGTCAAGATGATTGTTGATGTAAGGTCTTCGGATTCATCTGAACATCAGGTTTCTTCAGAGGATAACATGTCTAAAAGTTCTAATGTGCAGACTCCATAACAATTGAGGATCTGGAGTTGTAGATGATATTAGATTGTTGTATTATTGTTAGAATTATCATTGGTAGTTGATTTCCAAATTCGAAAATTTGATGCATGGAAGGTGTTCGATGAAACGCCTAAGAGAGGGATGCACAAGTTGAGAAGCAATCACATGTTTCCATGTCATGTGATTGTGTTTGTAAGAGACCTTACCACCACTGATTCAACAAAAAGAAGAAACTGACACATCTGTGATATCACCTGTGATATCAAAGGTTCCTCCAAAAAGATGAACAACATGAAAATGAGATACACTGCAAAGATCCTTCTTCATGAAATGAATGACCAAAATAAGTTGATAATAAAGTATGCAAATAGGTTTGCAGCAAGAAAACCATATGAGAACACTATTATCACTTGTGATATTTCAAAAAGATAGTTAATGTTTGTTTAGTTGTTATGATATCCTTTTTAATGTGTGTTTTATCACCTTATTTTACAGCTTCTAAATAGTATGAAATCCAATGTTGTGGCCTAATATGTGTTTGTTGTTATGTTTAAATTTATGCTTTAACAATTGGTACTAAAATCTTTGGTTGGTAATATAAAATGCTAATGATAATAATTTATGTTCTATATATAAATGTGTTATCAATTGGAATACCCAACTAAGAATGTGAATTATCACAAGAGATAATGTTGTTCCCTTAACACGCTTAGAGTTAACTATAAAGTTAATCTATTTTGTGTTTATGACTAATACAATGTATATATTAATTCTAACAGTTAATGAAACGTAAATATAAAAACACAAAGTATTTTCAACGTTCAAATTCTTATTAGAAATGAATCAAAGAATCTATTACCCAAGTGTTTTGCGGAACAAACACTAGGGATTGAATAGACAAGGTATGGTGTCTCCTATCTAAATTAAGCAATGCTTTAAGTGGTAACAATTCGACCCACTGAGCTATCTCAGGGATACGTTACTCTTTGTAGAAGAAAAAGGGTATTGTGAAAGTCTAAGCTTTTATTGCACAAAAATACCTAACCCTCTTTTTTTCATCTGTTTGCTATTTATAGGCAAACATTTTAAGAGTACTGAAAGACTAAAAATATATAAGCAATGGGAAGGCGTGTCTGACAACTACAACAGTAGTTGTCATTTCCAAGAACCAATAGGATTGAGCCAAAAAGTCTTCGAGTGTCAGACCTGACACTTCTTCGACTTTTAGCCACTTGAGGGATGGTTTGTTCTGACCCCGATAAGACTTGTTCTTATCTTCTTCAAACCTTCCTGCTCAATCCAGTCTTTCTTTCAGGCTTCATGGTTCTTCAGTCATTCGCCTTCAGTCTTC
Source organism: Artemisia tridentata subsp. tridentata (assembly GCA_021014915.2). NCBI lineage: Eukaryota > Viridiplantae > Streptophyta > Magnoliopsida > Asterales > Asteraceae > Artemisia > Artemisia tridentata. The sequence goes on from CP139509.1 coordinate 234,942,899, forward strand.
AGTCTTCATTTATTGTTGTTGAGGAGACTGGGGTTCAGTGAGCTCTTGTCTAACGCTCACTGATCCTGACTACTGAGCCATTACCAGATGTTAAAACTGCTTTTTCACTAATTGTTAGAGAAGAATCACATAAAAACTAAGTTTTAACAAACACTTCTTCTAAAAGTCAGATATCTTCTTTTACTTCTAAGGCTGTTGATAACAGGTCTAGAGTTCTTAAAAATTCTTCTGTTACTTGTGAGAACTGTGGTTACACAGGACACACAATTGACAGATGTTTCAAGATTATTGGTTATCCTGACAACTTTAATAAGAAAAAACCTGCCAACAAAAAGTCTTTTAATAACAATGCTCTTGTAAATGGTAATGGTAGTAGTGCTAGTTCTCATAATAATGCTTCCTTACCATTTACACAAGAGCAAATTATGAAACTTATGAGTCTTATTAGTGATAAAACAAGCTCTGGCAGTGTTCAAGCTAATATGTCAGGTATGACATTTTTTTCTCTCTTAAGTAGATTTAAAACTTTTGAAGAGTTTAAAAAATGGATTATAGATTCTGGTGCTAATCAACACATGGTTCTTTCTGAGGATCTTCTTGATTCTGTTGTTGATATTAGTGATTTAAATCTCACTGTTGAACATCCTAATGCAAGTTTTGCTAAGATTAAAAAAGTTGGGAATCTTAAACTTAATGATCATATTACTTTATATGATGAATTATTAGTACCAGAATACTTTGTTAATCTGATTTCTGTCGATAAACTTGCTAGAGATAGTAAGCTATTTATTGGGTTTGATGAAAATAAGTTCTATATTCAGGACTTGTCCAACATGACAAGCATGGGGACTGGTAGCCAGTCTGACGGTTTATATTTTTTTTATGACAAAAAATTTAATGGTAATAAACTGGTCATACCTCTTTTACCTGTTCTTTATCTAGATATACTTGGAATCACAGACTTGGTCACCCTGCTGACCAAGTCTTGAATTTACTTAGTAAAGATCTGAATATTAATAATAATGAGGCTTCTCCTCCTTGTGAAATCTGTCACAAGGCTAAGCAAACCAGAGAGCCATTTCCTATTAGTGATCACAAGACCACTAATATTGGGGATGTTGTACATCTTGATGTCGGGGTCCTTATAGGATTACCACCAGGGATGGCTTTAGGTTTTTTCTCACTATTATTGATGATGTGTCTAGAGTTGTTTGGGTTTATTTGTTAAAAAACAAATCTGAAGTTGGTGAATATATCATATCTTTCTATAACATGTTGCAAATTCAGTTCAGTGTTAATATTAAAGTTATCCGGAGTGATAATGGAACTGAGTTTGTTAATCATAAACTTCAAAGTTTTTTTTATTCAAAAGGTGTCTTGCATCAAACCTCCTGTTCTTATACACCACAGCAAAATGGTGTAGCAGAAAGGAAGCACAGACACCTGTTGAATGTTGCTCGGTCTCTTCTTTTTCAAGGAGGGATTCCTTTATACTTTTGGACTGATTGTATCCTTACTGCTGCTCATTTAATCAATAGACTTCCTTCATCTGTTCTTAAAGGTAAATCTCCTTTTGAAGTTCTATTTGGTTTCAAACCTTCTTTAAATAATCTGAGATGTTTTGGTTGTCTTTGCTTTGCAACCATTCTTAATAACTCAGATAAACTTAGTAGCAGAGCCACTAAAAGTGTTCTTATTGGTTATGCTACAGATAAAAAGGCTTATAAACTGTTGTCTTTGGAAGATAAACATGTGTCTTATTCCAGAGATGTGAGGTTTTATGAAAATATCTTTCCTCACAAAATGAATAAAACTGAAAATGTTTTACAAACTGATTATGTGGGTACTGATCATTTAATTTTTTTTGATACTCCTTATACTTCCCATAATCTATCCAATGATGATGATTTCCATCCTTCTAATAATGATGATCCTCATTATCTTGGTGGTACTTCTGAATCAGATGATACTCATCATTCTTCTGATGATGAATCTGATTTAGATGCATATGCCAGACATGATGGTTCAAGTAATGAGGGTAGACATTCTCAGTCTGCTACTTTACTTGATCCAAACAATGATGGCAGACATTTACAGTCTGCAACTTTTTTTGAGTCTAGTAATGAGGGTAGTCAATCTAGGTCTGCAACTTTACTTGAATCTTCAGAGGATTCTATTGATTCTAATACTGATGGAATTTTTTAGGATAATAGAAGGTCAAAAAGAAATTCTGTGATGCCACAGAAATTTCAAGATTATGTGGTTGAAGGAAAAGTTAAATATGGGATTGAAAAGGTGGTTAACTATTCTAAACTTTCTTCTGAAAATTTTTGCTTTGTTTCTAAACTTAATCAAACTTCTGAACCTAAAAATGTTCATAAGGCTTTCAATGATCCTAATTGGAAAGCTGCTATGAATACTGAAATGGAAGCTTTGCATAAAAAAAAAGCTTTTACTATTACTGAGTTGCCAGTAGGAAGAAAACCTATTGGTAACAAATGGGTTTGGAAACTTAAGTTTAAATCCACTGGTGAGATTGAGAGATATAAGGCTAGACTTGTAGCAAAAGGTTTTGGTCAGAAAGAAGGAGTTGATTATGATGAGACTTTCTCTCCTTTTGTTAAAATGGCCACTGTAAGATGTCTTATTTCTTTAGCTGTTAACAAGAGTTGGACTTTATACCAACTTGATGTTAACAATGCTTTTTTGTATGGTGATCTTGATGAAGATGTGTATATGACCTTACCTGAAGGTTATTTTAATAAAGATGATAAAAGAGTTTGTAAACTCAACAAGTCTTTGTATGGGCTTAAACAAGCCCCAAGGAAGTGGAATGAAAAACTCACTTCTGCTTTAAAAGAAAATGGATTTAAACAATCAAAAAGTGATTATTCCTTGTTTATTAAATCTCAAGGAGATCTGTTTATAGCTCTTCTTGTGTATGTTGATGATATTGTTTTAACTGGGAATAACTTAGAAGAAATTGAGAAATTTAAAAGTTTTCTAAAAACTAAGTTTTTAATCAAAGACTTGGGAAAACTTAAATATTTTCTGGGCATTGAAGTTATTGATACTGATTCTGGTTTATGTCTAAATCAGAAAAACTATTGCTTGGAGTTGCTTGCAGAGTACGGCTTGCTTGCAAGCAAACCTGCAGCAACTCCTATTGACACTAATGTTGTGATTTTTGATATTTTTAAAAAGAAAGGCAGGAAAAGGAAAGCTGTTGAAAAAGAAGACCTTCCTCTCACTGATCTTACTGGATATCAAAAGCTGATAGGGAAGTTAATCTATCTAACTTTAACTAGGCCTGATATTTCCTATACTGTGCATTCATTAAGTCAATTTATGCATAAACCATTGCAGTCTCATGTTAAACTAGCTATGAGAGTCCTTAGATATTTGAAAGGGTCACCAGGTAAAGGAATTGTTTTTAACAAAAGTAATGACCTAAGTCTTAAAGCTTATGTTGATTCAGATTGGGCTAAATGCCCTTCTACTTGAAAATCTGTTACTGGATTCTTGTTGTTTTTTGGTAATTCCTTAGTGTCTTGGAAAAGTAAGAAACAAAAAACTTTGGCCACTTCTTCTGCTGAGGCAGAATATAGGGCTATGGCTTCAGTAACTTATGAAGTAATATGGATCTTAAAAATCTTAAAAGATTTGGGTGTTAAAAATCCTTTACCTGCTGAAATTTTTGTAACAATAGAGCTGCAATCAAAATTGCAGCCAACCCTGTGTTTCATGAAAGGACTAAACATCTTGAGATAGACTTGCATTTGGTAAGAGAAAAAATTGCAGCTGGTGTGATTGAATCTATTTGGGTAGATTCAAAACACCAATTTGCAGACATTCTAACTAAAGGATTACCTACTGCACAACATAATTTCCTGTGTGATAAGATCAATCTTTATGATGCTTACCAGGATAAAACTGAGGGGGGTGTTAGATTATGACATCTTACTTATCATTTTTATCCTTATAAGTACAAGGACTGATTGTGTTATTTCTTATATCTGTTTTGTAGCTTTGTTAAGAGTTGTGCTAAGGTTGCCAAGATAGAAGTGCCAGGGCTGGTGTTGATCAAAGTTATAGACTTGAGTCTATATAAAGAGAAAACGGGCATTATTCATCATGATCAAAACCCTAGAAAAGTTTCATCATTCTCTCTCAGTGATAATATTCAATCACTGTGTTCTCGTATTTGACTTGTTCCACTATTCTGGTGAACAAGATTGTTTGTTGTTATTGATCAATAAGAAGAAGATTTATTGTTGTATTATACTGGTTTTACTTTTTCTTCAATAACTTTTTATTCACACATCTATAGTTTTTCTGTAAATTGCCAAAAACTCAGATATAGTGAGCCCAGTGACGGAATTTGAAAGGTTTTCTTGGAGGAGCCAAAATTGATAGTTTAAGCGTGCATATGTAGTTTAACCAAGAATTCAGTAGTTGTTTGATCATAGTATATAAATTATAAAGATTATATAAAAGACACTGATGTATAATTTATACACAAAACTACAAAAGAAAGATGAAATTGCAAATGTTTCAAGTTTTCCATGGTATTAATCTTACAAACCCATGTGATAACTAGAGCGAACAATTCACTTAATCATAGCCGTTAAACGAGACGCTGATAATCCTAGTAGATAATACTTACCAACAGTTAAGTTAAAAAATAGCTACATCTTATTTATGCAAATAAAAAGAGTCAGATTGATACCATAAACACAGAGACAGTTGTCTACAAGAAAACAAAAATCCAGACTTGCAATTGCCTAAGTCAACCAAGAAATATGCATATCTACTACTATTTTTGAAAGGCCAACGCAGTAAATATCATCTTTACTACCGTGCTACACCCAACCTAATTATAAAACTAATACACTGACACATAATTTTAGGGGCCATGTAACAATTCACAATTTTGAGGTTATTATTTAATTATTTAATTTTACTTAATATTGTATTTTAAATAAATTTACTTTTGCGAGTAACTAAATAGGTTATTCCGCGTACGTCGTTAAACGTACATTTAATTTAAACCGACACCTGACAATATTCAATATATCTATTTTTATGCATTTTGGTTTCTTACAATCATAATTTAAATATCCCATTTTCACTTTTGCATTTTACTTAAACTTTGCACATTTTGCGCTTTGCGCGGTTTCAATTTTTAAACGTCAAGTAATCACCCAACTAACTCAAGGATCACCTAAAATATCAAAATATATTTTGATGTCAAGTTTTAATATTTTTGTAAGTTTTATATTTTTAAGTTACTCAATTTTAAGTTTCGCGTCATAAAAACTCCACGATTGCAATTACCTGGATCAAACTATACACTAAACGGTACTTCTTAAACAAAATAACACAAGAGAAATACCAAATCCACCACCTCACACATAAGATGGTCGATTTGTAAATGTGTCTTATGACAATTGTGTCATTTCTTTTTCTTTGTCTCCCGCTCACTTATAAAACCACCAACACAAACCACAATACTATAAACCACCTTATTACTAGATCTCAAAACTAGAAAAAAATAATTCCTCTTCCGCTCTTGGTGTGGTCTTGGTATCATAAGCACACAAACACCATCATCATCAAATTTCTTGGCTAGTTTATGTGCTCATCTTGAAGATCTAGTACTCTTTCATCTTGATTTCTCTTGTATTCCATCTCATTTGTGTAAGAAAGCACACAATAATTTTCATTTCACCACTGATCTATATTTCATTTCATGTATTTTTCATGTTTCACATGCTTGTTGTATTAATTTATGCATTGTACATAGCTTAAAATACCTAAAACTATGATTGGGACTAAGTTTGCAAAGACCATTTGGACCAGGGACTGTTTTCGTAATTACTGCACTAAATCAGTACACTTTGAGACTTAGGTAAAAATATATGACTTTAGATCTATCTCTTAGCTTCAATTTTCCGGGTATTTAGTCGTGAGACAATACCTGATGAATTAATTAGAAAATAAACGGCAAAGGTTGTCGGAAAACGCACACCATATTTGAATGGCTAAAAAGTCTAAAAATTTGTATTGAACCATCCGTTGCACAAAACATAAAAGTTGTAGGTAACACATTAACTTAAACGTAGCCGAAAACCCCGCATAAAAAGGAGTTACGGAACTCAACTTATCGCAATAACGGTGGGACTGTTAGGTGCTGTCCCGATCAGACTTGACATATTAGGGTAAAATGGTAATTTCACTTAAGTTATATAATTTTCTGAACAGTGGGACCCACAAATCTGATTAGTACACTTAAATACCTTTCCAAAAATATAAAATTTGTAATATAACTCCTTACGGGTTAGAAGAAACGGAGTTTTTGGTAACGGATATCTACTTTTATTCAAAACCCACACTTAACCTAAAATTCTATAACTTATCAAAATTTACTTAAAAATAAGTCAAATATATTTTTATGACATCTAAAAGCACTATAAGTGATAATAAAAATTATGGAACTATTTTACAAACTTAAAAATATATATAAACTATAATTTTGTTAACATATGATAAATTTTACACTTGCCCGAAGTGGTAGGACCCACTTTCGAAAATAAACCCGATAAACTTACCTTTGGACAATTTGACCACATATCGACATAATAGGATTTTTGACTATAGAATTAACATAAAAACCCGAACCTCGGACAACAGATATATTAGGGCTCGTAGCACTTTCCTAACTTGTCAATTTTAGTCCCTGTCATTTTATAAACCTTAAAAACTCTATGTACAATTACATAATTGATATAATAAATATATAAAACTTTCTTGCATCCATATTCTATTATTTTAAAAACCTAAGACGCAACATATTATTTTTAGGTTGCTCGTAGGACGTCTTGGTTTTCTCATTTCTTACTTTAATCTTGCTATTTGATATTTGGTGAGTTTATAGCCCCACTTTAACTATTTAAATTGTTTATAAACCCATTGGGGGAGATACATGCTATTTTACAATTTGGATACAAGTGCTTTGAACTGTATGCTTACCTGAATGTATTATTGCCTTAGTACCGTTATTGCCAAAAATAAGTCCCTAGCATCATGAACCATTAATCATTTCCATGTGAGCGCGAATATTGTGAATAGGCCTATTGGGATTGACGAATTCCATTTGTGTTGATCAGAAGGATATCACAAACACACTATATTTGAATACCTAGGTAAAATGGAAAATTACCTACTTCTAGGGCTTTATTATCATCTCTATCATACACCCAGTTAACGTTTTGAGTGTCATGAGCTTAGTGCAATAATAACTACTTTATCAATTGTCTTTTAAACTTGAAATCATGTGGTCCATTATTTATTTATAAACCTATGAATTTCACTCAACCTTTGTGTTGACTTTTTAGCATGTTTTATCTCATGTTTTAAGGTATTTGGCAAGCACCAAGTCGCACGGAGAATGTTTTGATGGCTTGCATTATATTATCATTCGATAAACCTTTATAAACTATTATGTTTACGTGTTATGCAAATTAAAACTATTTGGGACCTCTTGTAAACTCTGATATTTATTTTGATCGAATGATAAACTTTTAAAAACGTCTCATTTAGGGTCGTTTTCTAGGATTATGACTGTTGTACTAATATGTAGCACCCCAATGATGTTACATTCCGCTGCGATATTTTGGGGGTGTTATAGATTGGTACCAGAGCCATGGTTATAGAGAACCAGGTCGCATTTTTTTAGACCTAGACTATAACCACTTTTTATATTTTAACTACTTTGCATTGCCTTACACTCTCCGTGCGCTTACACTTCACGAACACTTATTCTATACACTATTACGCTTGTCTATATAAATAATATTTATGTACACACGTATTTATAAAAAGGACATTTATATATACTTGATTTATTTTCGATCACCATTACTTTATATAAAAGATTATTTATATAAACTTTTTACTAATTTTGGCCTCATATGCCAATTGTAGGGCATTATGTCAGTACCAGTTTCTCCAGTTCACTTACTCGATCCCTTACCAGAGATTCCCGACCTTGCATCACCCGTTCCCGAATAGGGATTTGACCCTTATGATGCCTTCCACCCAGAGGAGCACCAGGAAACTCCTAGACTAGACTATTATCATCAATAGCTTCTATTATCCTAGCCGCAGGATGTGAGGCCATAATAATGACACTTGTGGTATTTTGTTGTATGACAAACCGTAACAAGTTATTTTAGGACATGTGGTATGGTTATATATGATATCGGTTTATGTAAGCCGAGATTTTCCATCTTATATTCATATGTGTTGTGATTGTATCTACACATGTTATGATTATATATTATGGTTGTCGTGATTCACCCTTATTATGATTGACTCTTATCGCGACTTATTCCGATCTCATCATGGTTGAGTTAATCTTGTTGTATTGCATACGTGTCCATCCAATGAATTCTCTATCTTTTGTTGCTGCCATGTTATTATAACTCTCGTCTATTTCACTCCTCATTTCTCCACCATCTTTTAAACCGCTTTACGAAAATACATTACTAACCTATTATAAATTAATTTACTTATAACATATAAAATATTTGGGTGATACCCTATAAACTCCTACATCCTATAAAATGATTTGCTACGTACCATATAAATCTATTTTGTTACCACCTAGTTCATAATTATTCTACAACAATTTTTAGTTGTCATCTTATAAACTGTATTACCTGTTTGAAAATTGTTTTGACCACCATTTTGTAAACACCTTACAGACGGTTTTGCTATTATCTTGTGAAACCATTACTATCACCTTATAAATCATTTCGCTAAGAATTTTTATACACTATTTGTCACTATCTCATCAATCATTTTGTCACTCTCTTACAAACTACTTTACCACCTAATAAACCGCTTTGTCATCATTTTTCAACTATTTGTATTCATATTATAAAACAATTGGTTACCTTGCTACCCCCTAATAAAATAATAAACCGTGTCGCTATGAACACATAAACTATTTTCAAATATCCTACAAACCATTTTGCGGTCGTCCTATGAACTGTCCTACCACTATATCATAAAAATCAAATTTGTTACTTTACTACCATCTTATAAACAATGAATTGTTTTCTTATTAAACTAATTCACAAATTAATTTACAAACCATATTATTAGCATGTAATAAACCGGTTCGCTACCTGACTACTATTTCATAAACCAACAAATGACTTCACTATTTTTGTAAACAATGTTACAACTATCTTACAAGTTTTACTAACACCTTATAAACTATTTTACTCCCCTGTGGACTGCTTTAGCCACTGTCTATTAAAGCAATGAGACTGCGTTACTATTACTCTACAAACTATTTCACCGTTATTTCACAAATTATTTTACTATCACCCTATGAACTACTTTGCTACTATTTTGCAAAAAAAAAAAAAAAAAAAAAAAAAAAAAAAAAAAAAAAATTCCTTATTACTCTACAAATTATTTCACAAACCGTTTTAAAAAATATTCCGTAATCACCCCCTGAACTATTTACTTCCTTGAAAAGTATTTTATGTTGTAACCTCGCAAACAGAAGAACCAATATTTTTCTAATAACTAAACTCAGCATTGCATCATTGGACGTTAATTATACAATGCCTGATCACTTATGTATAATTCAGGTAGGATCATGATATGCTAAGAATGGCTGCCTTCAATTTTATCAAAGTCAAAATTTTCTATTTCCATTCTCGAAAAAAATCACAAACTCACGTGAGTAGACAAAAGAAATGCAACTTATGGGTATTCATACTAGTAAACACAGTAACCAGATAAACTTCTACCTAACCTTTTCACCTAAATTCAGCCTTGTCTCGCATCACGCTCCAATTCGAGAGGTCAAGTTACACCGCTAACCATCAGAAGGCAACCTACCAACACACGTAGCCACAATCAACGGGATAACCTACGATTATGACCATAAGAATTGATACGAAACTTAACCTTATGACATCTCGCCTTACTTCACATATTCCGATTTCAAAAATTCCACCATCAAACAGACAACCTCTAAATTCGATTACTACCGAATGACTCATAACCCCAAGGGTGACTAAGACATACTTTCACTTTAAAAACCAGTGTCAATCATGATGACGATTACATTCAGTCCCTTAATCGAAACCACACTTTCCACATTTAACACTAAGTACGCTACTGAATAAACCAACTGATTGCTAGTAGCAATCAACAGCATTCTTCAAGACTCTACCTTCCGCGTTAAGTGTTAAGTGTACCAACGAACTAGCCATCTGACTGCTAATAGGAACCGACGTCATCTTTCGAGGTTGCACCCTAAACCTACTAGATACCCATAAGACATCGACCTAGTGCCCACAGAACTTGAGGCTTAGACATTTTTTTTGTATGGTCTGGTTACTAAAATACCACAATCATCTACAATGAGAAACTCGTCGACGTACCTTATGGTAATAAGATCTTAACAATACGAGGAGGACCCCTCGATGAAAGTAAGCAATGAAGAGACCAATAAAACTTTTAACAAGGGCTGGGAACATACAATGGGCTGACTTATAACCTAATGATGAAGCGAAAAGTGTACCGCTTTTAAGGGGTCATTTAAGCCCTAAATCGTATTTATTTGATCAAATATTGCCCTAAATCGTTCCCTTTGTCATTTTAGGTACTTTGGAGAAGAAATATGGAAAAGGAAGCATTTTGGACATTTTGGAGCATAAAAGTGAAGAAAACGGCAAACTCTCAAAATTGTGCAGGAAAGTACCTTTGACGGCGTCAGGATTTGTTCTTGACGGCGTCATGGCTTGGCAAAAGTGGTGGATATGAAAATTACTCATGATAAGCCAGAGAAATTTGCATGGGAATTCTGACGGCGTCACCCTTTGGAGTGATCAAGGTCGTCACGACTTAATTTAAAGAGGGACGGCGTCACGCCTAATTCTGACGGCGTCAAGCCTTGATAAGCCAGAACGGATTTTGGAGAGCTAAAGAGGGACGGCGTCAAGAAGGCCATCCGGGAACCCTAAAAGCGGCGAGGTAACGGCGTCACACTCCATAACGTGACGCCGTCAGATCTGAAAGTCTATATATAGTTTTGCAATTTTTTGTCATAAGTGTGGAACTTGTGTGGAACTTTGTGTGTGAAAAACCCTAGGACGATTTTAGCAGCTTTTTCAAGGCTTTTTGCCTTGAGATCTTCCATGTTACATTGAAGATAAGTTATCAATTAATCATTCAATATGTCTATGTGTTGTTTGATTCTATCTTGCTCTTGTCTTTTGTTTAACATGCTAGGCTAGGTTTTCTTTGTGTTTGCTTAGATCTAATGAAACCTAGCTATTGATTGTTGGTTATTAGTGTGTTATTAGTTGTATTGGATGATTGTCCATCTATGTTAGGCTTAAGAAAACTGGCTAACTTCCTATTCGGTAACTTGCTTGAACGTCTAAAGAAGCATGAACCAATGCGTACTAAGGTTTTTATGGTTGTATTTAATGCACAAGCGAATTCTAGTGATCCCATGTTAGGAGCTTCCTAGCCGGCTCGACATAGGAGTGAAGTAGGAGCTTGTAGAGTTGGGGAAGTACGTACGCCACCCCACGATTGGTATTAAGGAATACACCCGTCATCCACGCAACTAATACACACTAATCAACCGGTAAAAGATAGTTAGGGAGTAAGGAAATCTAAGTAAACACATTTCTCTCCACATAAGTTTTACCACCTTTTCATTTTCGTTATTTATTTTATTTGCATTCGTAGTTATTTGGGTTAGTTGACTAGCAACTAATTCCGCCCACTCTTTCAAACCCGAGATTTTACTTGCTTTCATAAAATTATAAAAACATAAAAAGAATCTTCTCTCACCCTTAGACCTATTAGAGTAGTTTTTCATACCTAACGAACACTATTCCCTGTGGAGAACGATCAATCCCCCGTACTTACCACTACACTATACTACATCGGTCAGGTACACTGCCTGGTGGGGTTGTAAGCCTCTTGAGATCCCTCGAGAGGTAAAACCTGTTGTAAGGTTGCAAAACCACGCATCAAGTTTTTGGCGCCGCTGCCGGGGAATAGTTATTGTTTAGGTTGAATTTTTATTTTATAGGTCTACTCACTAGATTCCTTTCTAGTGAGATTTTTATTTTATTTTTCTAGGTTTTCTTTAGTCTATCTTTTCTCTTCGTTTCTTTGTTCGTAACCATTACCATCCGACATCATGGAAGGTGGTAATATCCTCGATCCCAACAACCCACCACAACAACCACCACCTCCTAGAGCCCGTACTTTAGGAGAGTACTCCCATCCTAGCCACCATGGCTATCGAAACACCATTGAGCTCACTCAAGGAGCCAATGTCACTCCCTTGCGATCCGACACCATCCGGTTGGTGCAAAGCAGATGCGCATTCCATGGACTTCGTTCTGAAGATCCTAATCAACATCTCAAGGACTTTCTCAAAATTGTTGATTCTATAGACCTTGATGTTGCCACTCGAGTGACGACCCGACTGCGTCTCTTTCAATTCTCTTTGCGGGACCAAGCTAGTCAATGGCTAGAACGTCAACCCGCAGGATCCATCACCTCTTGGGATGATCTCACCACTCGTTTCCTTGCTCAGTTTTTCCCACCAGGAAGAACTACCAAGCTAAGGAAGGATATCTTGATGTTTGAACAACATCGAGGCGAAACCCTCTACGGGGCATGGATTCGATTCAAGGACTTACTCCAAAAAGTCCCTCATCATGGCATAAATCTCTGGCTTCAAATCCAAATCTTCTATGACCATGTTGATTACCACACCAAGCGTGCCATCGATCGAGCCGCCGGGGGTAGATTGCGCGACAAAAGCGCCAAGGAATCATGGGAAATCATTGATGAGCTTGCATCCGACGATGATGAATTGTGGCAAGTTTCCCACGACGTACGCTCGGCGGTCAAGACATATTCATCGCCCTATACAGCCAATCAAATCACTGAGGAAAGCGTTAGTTGATGAAGCAAAAAGTGTACCGCTTTTAAGGGGTCATTTAAGCCCTAAATCGTATTTATTTGATCAAATATTGCCCTAAATCGTTCCTTTTGTTATTTTAGGTACTTTTGAGGAGAAATCTGGAAAAGGAGGCATTTTGGACGTTTTTGGAGCATAAAAGTGAAGAAAACGACAAAGTCTCAAAAATCGGCTGAAAGTTACCTTTGACGGCGTCACAATTAACTCTGGACGGCGTCATGCTTTGGCAAGAAAAAGTGGACGTGAAATTTACTCATGATAAGCCAGTGAAAATAGCATGTAAATTCTGACGGCGTCACGCTTTAACTTGATCAAGGGCGTCACGGCTTAAATCATAAGGGGACGGCGTCACGTTCAAGGTACGACGGCGTCAAGCCTTGATAAGCCAGAATGGATTTTTGAAGAGCTAAAGAGGGACGGCGTCAAGAAGGTCATCCGGGAACCCTAGAAGCGGCGAGGTGACGGCGTCACAATCCATAAGGTGACGCCGTCAGATGCAAAAGTCTATATATAGTTTTCTAATTTTTTGTCATAAGAGAGAGCTTAGTGTGTGGAATTTTGGGAGAAAACCCTAGGACGATTTTAGCTTCTTTTTCAAGGCTTTTTGCCTTGAGATCTTCCATGTTACATTGAAGATAAGTTATCAATTAATCATTCAATATGTCTATGTGTTGTTTGATTTATCTTATTCTTGTCTTTTGATTAACATGTTAGGCTAAATTTATCTTGTGTTTGCTTAGATCTAATGAAACCTAGCTATTGATTATTGGTTATTAGTGTGTTATTAGTTGTATTGGATGATTGTTTATCTGTGTTAGGCTTAAGAAAACTGGCTAACTTCCTATTCGGTAACTTGCTTGAACGTCTTAAGAAACATGAACCAAATGCGTACTAAAGGTTTTTATGGTTGTATTTAATGCACAAGCGAATTCTAGTGATCCCATGTTAGGAGCTTCCTAGCCGGCTCGACATAGGAGTGAAGTAGGAGCTTGTAGAGTTGGGGAAGTACGTACGCCACCCCACGAATGGTATTAAGGAATACACCCGTCATCCACGCGACTAATACACACTAATTAACCGGTAAAAGATAGTTAGGGAGTAAGGAAATCTAAGTAAACACATTTCTCTACACATAAGTTTCTCACCACTTTTCATTTTTGTTATTTTATTTTATTTGCATTCGTAGTAATTTGGGTTAGTTGACTAGCAACTAATTCCGCCCACTCCTTCAAAACCGAGATTTTACTTGCTTTCCATAAAATAAAAAACATAAAAAAGAATCTTCCTCAACCCTTAGACCTATTAGAGTAGTCTTTCATACCTAACGAACACTATTCCCTGTGGAGAACGATCAATCCCCCGTACTTACCACTACACTATACTACATCGGTCAGGTACACTGCCTGGTGGGGTTGTAAGCCTCTTGAGATCCCTCGAGAGGTAAAACCTGTTGTAAGGTTACAAACCACGCATCAAGTTTTTGGCGCCGCTGCCGGGGAATAGTTATTGTTTAGGTTGAATTTTTATTTCTATTAGGTCTACTCACTAGATTCCTTTCTAGTGAGATTTTATTTTCTTTTTCTAGATTTTCTTTAGTCTATCTATTTTCTTCGTGTCTTTGTTCGTAACCATACCATCCGACATCATGGAAGATGGTAATATCCTTAACCCCCACAACCCACCACCACAACAACCACAACTACCTCCTAGAGCCCGTACTTTAGGAGAGTATTCCCGTCCTAGCCACCATGGCTATCGAAACACCATTGAGCTCACTCAAGGAGCCAATATCACACCCTTGCGATCCGACACCATCCGGTTGGTGCAAAGCGGATGCGCATTCCATGGACTTCGTTCTGAAGATCCTAATCAACATCTCAAGGACTTTCTCAAAATCGTTGATTCTATAGACCTTGATGTTGCCACTCGAGAGACGACCCGATTGCGTCTCTTCCAATTCTCTTTGCGGGACCAAGCTAGTCAGTGGCTAGAACGTCAACCCGCAGGATCCATCACCTCTTGGGATGATCTCACCACTCGTTTCCTTGCTCAGTTTTTCCCACCGGGAAGAACTACCAAGCTAAGGAATGATATCTTGATGTTCCAACAACGTCAAGGCGAAACTCTCTACGAGGCATGGACTCGATTCAAGGACTTACTCCAAAAAGTCCCCCACCATGGCATAGAACTTTGGCTCCAAGTCCAAATCTTCTATGACCATATCAATCTCTCCACGAGGCAAACCATTGACCAATCGGCCGGTGGCAAGCTACGTGATCTAAGTGCGGAACAATCATGGGCTCTCCTAGAGGATCTTGCTCTTTATGACAACGAAAGTTGGAGTGATCCCCGTGATTTGAATAAAACGGTCAAGGCAATATCTTTGCCTTCGAACAATTCAAGCACTTCCGACCGTAGGATCATAGAACTTGAAGACCAAGTCAAGTTTCTCATGAAATCCTACGAGGCTCCTAAACCTTCAAGCCAAGTGAACAAAATCACTTCTTCGTGTAAATTATGTAGTGGTCCCCACGACACTCATGATTGCATGGAACTTCCCAAACAGGCTTTCAAAGAATTCGCATCCTCGCGAATCGATAAGGCGGGAGATAAGTGGCTCGCCACTAATTATGGGCCCAAAAATTCCGAAGATGGGTATGAGGCATGGAAGAATAAGCCAAATTTTAGTTGGAACCAAACTCGTAGCGTATCATTCAATGACTCTACCCCCGCTCACCTGGTCTGAACATTATCCTCAGCGACACACAGCATAAACACAAAATCGCGAGGAATCACTGCAAAAATTCATTCTCTCTCAAGAAACACAGCTCTCCAAACTTGAGAATCAATTCAGACAACAGCAAGTTGATATGAACAACAAGGTTGATAACCTGTTAAAGGTTATCAATGATCGCCTTGCTGGCAGGTCAACTTGTGAGTTGGCACGAGTTAATGAGATCAAATCTGTTACGGTGACCCACCAAACACCCCCTCCTGTAAAAATCAAGCACCCTAGTAAACTCTTCAAATACATATCACAAAACGAAAAAAAAACAGGAGATACTCATACCCCTTCGAAACCTCTCCACTTCGTGAACACCATTACAACAATACCTGTTCCTAAACCAAATTTGGACCAACAAACAGCCAAGAATGTGGACAATGAAATGGAGGGTGAAGTTCCCGAAAAGAAACCCGAGGCGCCCGACGACTATCTAGACTCACCAAAGAACTCGAGTACAAGAGAGGTGAGTGATGAGGAGAGCTCGAAGAGAAATCCGAAATGCCTCATGGGCTCCCAGGACTGCTAGACCGCCCCCTGGTAGAGGAACTTGAGAGGGGCACAGCAAGGTCGCCCCATGGGATTCGGAGAGAGAATAGAGGATGGCGCTCCTAGGGTCTTTAAGATATCTTGCACCACTAGGAAAAAGTTTATAAAAGATGCCTACATAAACCCCAACTCTTCTATGAGTGCAATATCCCTCTCATCTATATAACGAAGCCTTCACTGAACAAGTCAAATATGAAGGGTCTAATATCATCGGGGTAATAAGGAGGGTACCAATTGTGGTAGAAAAGTTCCTCTTTCATATCGAGTTAACTGTAATTAATAACATGAACTCTATCATCAGCCCATCCTTAACTGGCCTTGTTCTAGGCAAACCATTCATAAAAGCAACGGGAGTGATACTCGATGAGGATGATAGGAGTGCATTATTTACCGATGGTGTCAGGAAAGTGATTTTTCGGGATGGCTGTGAAGAAGTGTATGAGTATCAACCATCAGCAAGTGGCAACACATGGGGGTTACACGGTAGAAGGCCTGGCCGAATTAAGCGACATGATCCAAATAATCTCAAAATACCTTGCATGATTGGTCACAAGCATTTTTATAATGTTTACATTGACACATGTTTACCCAAAAATGTGATGTCCTTGTTTCATTATAACAACATTTGCAGATGGGGGATGATTCATAAAGGGAAGGACGACATCGGCATAGATGATGATGTACAGGTGTTTGTAGGAAACATGACATTCACTATGAGCTTCGCAATCGTCGATAATATCGAAGAGTACATCGATCCCAGGTTATCACAAGTTGTTTTTGGGGCACCTTTTTGCCAGGCCACAAGCTTGGTTGTGGACGAGCTCAATGGGATCATGACTTTCACCGATGGGATTAGGGAAATCTCATACCAAACGCCTTACAAGATGAGAGAATTCAAGGAGATTGATTATAAAGGGCTCGATGGGTTAAGTTCCCAACTCGTGTTATGTGATGATGATGTGAGAAGGGGATGTAAGAATACTTTTGACCTGTCAAGCGGATTCTTTAAGCACGATAAGGAACTTGGTTCTAAATACCGAAACAATCCTTTTGATCACATGGACCCGAAATACCTTTACTATGAAAGTGATTCTGATAGAGGATCAAAGGAGAATGGCCTAGGAACCGTGACCGATGATGGAGTCACGTAATGTACGTGACTTTGAGTCTAGCTACAAGACTCGTTAATAAAGAAAAGCGCTTCTTGGGAGGCAACCCAAGCTTTATTTGTTTATTTGCTTTGTATGTTTATTTATTTGTTTGTTTGATTTTATTTGTTTCCGTATGTTTTGTTTAATTTTTATTAGTATTGATTCATGTTCAAAAGTGATTTGTGAAAATGCTTTATTTTGTTTTTAACTTCGTCTTAACTACATATAAAGGTATTTTGCAAAAGATAAGTGTAAGGGAAATCTAAATCGGTTTATTAGAACACAAATTAACATGAATCGTAATAATAATAAATTAACATGCATATTAGTGTTTGTTTGAGTCAAATGCTTGTATCGAGTCATAATGATGTTTTGCAGGATTTCCAGGAAGTAAGGTAAAGGTTTTTCCAGAAATTTTCCGGAAACTTAAAATGAGAATTTTTGTCAGGTCATTTCTGACGGCGTCAGGGTTTATAACCTGACGGCGTCAGATTTAATTTCCAGAAATTTTTGAAAATTTTGTTTTCATAAAAAGTTTTTATTAAAATCTCCAACTTATAATCTCCAGGAATCTGCAAAAAAATTATCATTCCACAAGCATTATATCCTTATATATAGATTTTTCCCGCCGATGTTATGCAGGTTTTCGTGTTTGTTTTCCCAGGTTTAACAGGTTATTTTGGATAAGGAAATGTCTTGGATCAAGCTTATGGCGATACATTAGTCATGGAGCTTCAACATTACCTTGGAGGAAGATTTAACCGTGTAATTTCATTATCCACCAAGCGAATCAGGGGAGTATTTGATTTCATTCTTTTACTTTTTTTCTTTTACATCTTATTATTTGAACATTGGGGACAATGTTCATCTTAAGTGTAAGGGGAGGGTAAAAGTACGATTTTAGAGAATACAATTGCGCTTGATTTTTGTTTGTTTAATAGTAGATGTGTAATAAAACTAAGAGAAATACTCGTTAAGGTAATTTTAGTGCCAAATTTAAAATTTTTTACAACATGTAGGAGTGAAACTTTGATCTTAATGAGCGTCTCACGGATAGGAGTTATATGACTAGCACAAAAACCGTACCACTAAAAAATTTTCCACCCCCAAATATGTGAGGTTCGCCCCTAGAATTGGTAGGAAAAGCATTTATGCTATGATGTGTGTACCGGTAGCACTTAGATTCTAGAACTTGCGTTAGGACCATTCCAAGGCCACAAGTGAGACTACATTCGTGTAGTTAGATTTACTACATGATAAGAGGCATTAGGATTAACCCATTGTTTTACACCTGTGTTTTTGTTATAATTACTTTGGCTACATTGGTCAAGTAATTCTCCCACACCCTTTGCGTTGTACTCATTTTTAGTACACGATACCCCTAGTACACCCCTCAGAGCCTATCTTTTCGCTTCGACCTTTAAGCATTTTACTTAAAGGAAGAATTTGTTACACCCCACTAAAATGTACACCTAAATCGCCTTAGCCTACCTTGTATGCACTCATTTTTTGTGCATTATTGTTACAACATTTGTTTAAAACCCAAGTTAATTATCTAGTTGATTACATGGTTGCTAAGTCGAGTCATATCCTTGTACATATTGTTTTGGGACGATTGGGACTCATGGGTAAAGTACTAGTGTAATGGAGTAATGGGGAAGAACATCATTTATTACCCCCATATGTGCTAAATATTTTAAAAGTACTCCAAGTTTTTCAATTATCTTAATTCGAGTCATTAGATTAGTATTTGTAAAGTTATGTAAAAGTTCAAGTGTAAGGGGATGCAATGCCTCTATGATGTATTATTTTGGATGGTAGGGCAAAAGTGTATGCAAAAAAAAAAAAAAAAAAAAAAAAAAAATCGAAAAATCAAGAAAAATACAAAAAAAATGAGAAAAAGAAAAATAGAAAAAACATACGGACTACCATCCCGTTTCATTTTATGTTTATTTTTATGTTTTTGTTATTTTGTTATTTCGTTTCTAGCTTAAGATTGAGTCTAGTCTTGGCTTAGCAACATTGTATAGTACATGTAATTGATCAAGATCTTTAACTAGCCACCAGTAAAATATCCTTTATCCAACCAAACCGTGTTTTCCTTTTCCCTACACCTAACGTTATAACCCATTTAAAAGCCCTCTTTGATAGTTTATCTTAGGTGCTTACGCCTAGTGGAGGAGGTTTTCGATCCTTTCCCAAGCCTATGGTAATCTATTTGCTATGACAGGTAGTGAGAGATATTATCCGTTTTCATTTATGAGATTTATTTTGATGACACTTGAGAGATGTGAGTATCTAAACACTACTTGTGAGGTGCTAGTATGTAATCTCCGTGCTTATTATGATTGAAGTGGAACGATTATTTGTTGTAATTACTTTTATGTTTGCATTAAATGACCCCTAACTTGTATTTTGATTAGAATAAAAGCGCATTTGCTTGAGGACAAGCAAATCTCAAGTGTAAGGGTATTTGATGAAGCGAAAAGTGTACCGCTTTTAAGGGGTCATTTAAGCCCTAAATCGTATTTATTTGATCAAATATTGCCCTAAATCGTTCCTTTTGTCATTTTAGGTACTTTTGAGGAGAAATCTGGAAAAGGAGGCATTTTGGACGTTTTTGGAGCATAAAAGTGAAGAAAACGACAAAGTCTCAAAAATCGGCTGAAAGTTACCTTTGACGGTGTCACAATTAACTCTGGACGGCGTCATGCTTTGGCAAGAAAAAGTGGACGTGAAATTTACTCATGATAAGCCAGTGAAAATAGCATGTAAATTCTGACGGCGTCACGCTTTAACTTGATCAAGGGCGTCACGGCTTAAATCATAAGGGGACGGCGTCACGTTCAAGGTGCGATGGCGTCAAGCCTTGATAAGCCAGAATGGATTTTTGAAGAGCTAAAGAGGGACGGCGTCAAGAAGGTCATCCGGGAACCCTAGAAGCGGCGAGGTGACGGCGTCACAATCCATAAGGTGACGCCGTCAGATGCAAAAGTCTATATATAGTTTTTCTAATTTTTTGTCATAAGAGAGAGCTTAGTGTGTGGAATTTTGGGAGAAAACCCTAGGACGATTTTAGCTTCTTTTTCAAGGCTTTTTGCCTTGAGATCTTCCATGTTACATTGAAGATAAGTTATCAATTAATCATTCAATATGTCTATGTGTTGTTTGATTTTATCTTATTCTTGTCTTTTGATTAACATGTTAGGCTAAATTTATCTTGTGTTTGCTTAGATCTAATGAAACCTAGCTATTGATTATTGGTTATTAGTGTGTTATTAGTTGTATTGGATGATTGTTTATCTGTGTTAGGCTTAAGAAAACTGGCTAACTTCCTATTCGGTAACTTGCTTGAACGTCTTAAGAAACATGAACCAAATGCGTACTAAAGGTTTTTATGGTTGTATTTAATGCACAAGCGAATTCTAGTGATCCCATGTTAGGAGCTTCCTAGCCGGCTCGACATAGGAGTGAAGTAGGAGCTTGTAGAGTTGGGGAAGTACGTACGCCACCCCACAAATGGTATTAAGGAATACACCCGTCATCCACGCGACTAATACACACTAATTAACCGGTAAAAGATAGTTAGGGAGTAAGGAAATCTAAGTAAACACATTTCTCTACACATAAGTTTCTCACCACTTTTCATTTTTGTTATTTTATTTTATTTGCATTCGTAGTAATTTGGGTTAGTTGACTAGCAACTAATTCCGCCCACTCCTTCAAAACCGAGATTTTACTTGCTTTCCATAAAATATAAAAACATAAAAAAGAATCTTCCTCAACCCTTAGACCTATTAGAGTAGCTTTTCATACCTAACAAACACTATTCCCTGTGGAGAACGATCAATCCCCCGTACTTACCACTACACTATACTACATCGGTCAGGTACACTGCCTGGTGGGGTTGTAAGCCTCTTGAGATCCCTCGAGAGGTAAAACCTGTTGTAAGGTTACAAAACCACGCATCATTAGTGAACTTGAGAAAAGGGTTGCATATCTTATGGAAAAGCAAAAGAGACCCTTAAGTCCACAAAAAGCAACAATTAACTCAGTCTCAAGCGTTAAGCAAATACCATTGTCCGAATCACCCCTTAGGGAAAATACTAAACCTTTCCATAAGCACGCTCAACCCAACTCACCACCTCAGGAGCTTAGTCCAACATTCGAAGCTCGAATGAGAGAATACATGTCAAAACACTCCGAACGGTTGGCAAAATTTGAGGAAGCCGTTTACAAACAAAAGGAGGAAATGGATGGAAAGATGGCGGAGATGATGAACCTTTTGAAAGAATACACAAATACAAAAGCTCCTGAAAAAGTGTTGGTGAGGAATGACGTTGAAGTTCCCAACACTAGATTTGTCAAGGCCATCTCCGTCGTCCATAAGGGCGAAAATGATGGAAGAGGGAAATCCGTAACTATGGAAGTTAACAAAGTTGACCTCGTCCCAATTAATGATGGAAACACCAATGCCTGCAACTGCGATTCAGACAAAGGAAAGGAGGCGCCCACTGAGGAGCGCCAGTTGGTAGAACCGCTAAAGTCACAACAAGTGAGGCAGTACTTGAAGCACGATATAAACAAGGAGACCATAAATGATTGGGTGAGAAATTATCGACGCACTCATCTACCCAACAAGGAGTCCACGAGAATGGAACCGAATGATGAATCCGACACATTACCCGGAGGGCAATTGTATGAGTGCCTCATAAGACAAAAGTTAGTGGAAAAGCAGGAATTCTACGGGGTCTTCGAAATACCATGCAGCATTGGAAAACTCAAGTATCTGGATGCGGTAGCTGACCAAGGTTCCGACGTAAATTTGATGCCTTCATCCGTCTATGTCCAGTTAACCGATGAACTGCCGTCCATCACCCGTACTAAACTCTCCTTTGCAAAACATTCTTATGAGTACCCGTTAGGAATTGCGGAAGATGTGTTGGTCAACATTGCCGAATTCCTGTATCCGGTCGACTTCATGATTATTGAGAGGAATGATATGAATATGCCAATAATCCTTGGGGCACCCTTTCTCGCTACCACTAGGGCACAAATCGATTACGGAAATAGTGCCACCCTAATGAAGAAGGGGAAGAAAACAATAAACTTCCCAACGGTCCCACGACATATACGAGATGTTGCTCTACAAAAGAAGATGGAGGCGAACTCCAATATAATCCGTGGTAATGTTCGAGAGAAAATCCGTGCATGGGAGGCAAGGATTAAGAGTTACAATGAAAATGAGATTAGAGAATGTAAGGGTGGAAATAACGATTATATTGAGGCTGATGCGATGACCAATAACCCCGTTGAATTTACAAAAGGAGACTCAGTGCTCCTAAGGCATTCAGAAACAAAAGCACCTACCGATGAACCAAGTCCCTGGTGGTACGGACCATTCACAATTAAAAGTCTACACCAAGATGGGGTAGTAAGCTTGACCAGCAAGGGAGGTGGTGAAGTGACTGCGAATGTCGGGCGATTGAGACACCACCACCCTGATAACAAGGATTATATCTACCAGGGATACGTCATTATGAATGATGGAATCACGTAATGTACGTGACTTTGAGTCTAGCTACAAGACTCGTTAATAAAGAAAAGCACTTCTTGGGAGGCAACCCAAGCTTTATTTGCTTTGTGTGTTTATTTGTTTGTTTGTTTGATTTTATTTGTTTCCGTATGTATGTTTAAATTTTATTATTATTGATTCATGTTCAAAACTAATTTGTGAAAATGCTTTATTTTGTTTTTAACTTCGTCTTAACTACATATAAAGGTATTTTGCAAAAGATAAGTGTAAGGGGAATCCAAACCGGTTTATTAGAACAAATGAACATGAATCGTAATAATAATAAATTAACATACATATTAGTATTTGTTTGAGTCAAATGCTTGTATCGAGTCATAATGATGTTTTGCAGGAATTCCAGGAAGTAAGGTATAGGTTTCTCCAAAAATTTTCCGGAAACTTAACATGAGAATTCTGTCAGATCATTTCTGACGGCGTCAGGATTTAAAACCTGACGGCGTCAGGTTTAATTTTCTGAAAATTTTTGAAAGTTTTGTTTTCATAAAAAGTTTTTATTAAATCTCTAACTTATAATCTCCAGGAATCTGCAAAATTATCATTCCACAAGCATTATATCCTTATATATAGAATTTATCCCGCCGATGTTATGCAGGTTTTCGTGTTTGTTTTCTCAGGTTTAACAGGTTATTTTGGACAAGGAAATGTTCGTTGGATCAAGCTTATGGCGATGCATTAGTCATGGAGCTTCAACATTACTTTGGAAGAAGATTTAACCATGTTACTTCATTATCCACCGAGCGAATCAGGGGAGTATTTGATTTCATTCTTTTACTTTTTTCTTTTACATCTTGTTATTTGAACATTGGGGACAATGTCCATCTTAAGTGTAAGGGGGGGGGGGTAAAAGTACGATTAGAGAATGCTCTTACGCTTGATTTTTGTTTATTTAATAGTAGATGTGTAATAAAACTGAGATAAATACCTGTTAGGGTAATTTTAGTGCCAAATTTAAAATTTTTTACAACATTTAGGAATGAAACTTTGATCATAATGAGCGTCTCACGGATAGGAGTTATATGACTAGCACAAAAATCGTACCACTAAAAAAATTTTCACCCCCAAATATGTGAGGTTCACCCCTAGAATTGGTAGGAAAAGCATTTATGCTATGATGTGTGTACCGGTAGCACTGAGATTCTAGAACTTGCGTTAGGACCATTCCGAGGCCACAAGTGAGACTACATTCGTGTAGTTAGATTTACTACATGATAAGAGGCATTAGGATTAACCCATTGTTTTACACCTGTGTTTTTGTTATACTTACATTGGCTACATTGGTCAAGTAATTCTCCCACACCCTTTGCGTTGTACTCATTTTTAGTACACGATACCCCTAGTACACCCCTCAGAGCCTATCTTTTCGTTTCGACCTTTAAGCATTTTACTTAAAGGAAGAATTTGTTTACACCCCACTTAAATGTACACCCAAATCGCCTTAGCCTACCTTGTATGCACTCATTTTTAGTGCATTATTGTGACAACATTTGTTTAAACCCAAGTTAATTATCTAGTTGATTACATGGTTGCTAAGTCGAGTCATATCCTTGTACATATTGTTTTGGGACGATTGGGACTCATGGGTAAAGTACTAGTGTAATGGAGTAATGGGGAAGAACATCATTTATTACCCCCATATGTGCTAAATATTTTTAAAAGTACTCCAAGTTTTAATTATCTTAATACGAGTCATTAGAATAGTATTTGTAAAGTTATGTAAAAGTTCAAGTGTAAGGGGAATGCAACGCCCCTATGATGTATTATTTTGGATGGTAGGGCAAGAGTGCATGAAAAAAAATACATATATATATATATATATATTATTATATATATATATAAAATATATATATAT
The DNA here is from genome assembly GCA_021014915.2 of Artemisia tridentata subsp. tridentata. Lineage (NCBI taxonomy): Eukaryota > Viridiplantae > Streptophyta > Magnoliopsida > Asterales > Asteraceae > Artemisia > Artemisia tridentata. Next base: position 234,967,865 of record CP139509.1, read on the forward strand.
ATATATATATATATGTAAAAGTTCAAGTGTAAGGGAATGCAACGCCCTATGATGTATATTTAGATGGTAGGCAAGAGTGTATGAAAAAAAAAAAAAAAAATTATATTATAATATATATATATATATAATAATGATAAATACAAAAAAATGAGAAAAAGAAAGTAGAAAAAACATACGGACTACCATCCCTTTTCATTTTATGTTTGTTTTATGTTTTTGTTATTTTGTTTTTAGCTTAAGATTGAGTCGAGTCTTGGCTTAGCAACATTGTATAGTACATGTAATTAATCAAGATCTTTAACTCGCCACCAGTAAAATATCCTTTATCCAACAAAACCGTGTTTTCCTTTTCCCTACACCTAACGTTATAACCCATGTAAAAGTCCTCTTTGATAGTTTATCTTAGGTGCTTACGCCTAGTGGAGGAGGTTTTTATCCTTTCCCAAGCCTATGGTAATCTATTTGCTATGACAGGTAGTGAGAGATATTATCCGTTTTCATTTATGAGATTTATTTTGATGACACTTGAGAGATGTGAGTATCTAAACACTACTTGTGAGGTGCTAGTATGTAATCTCCGTGCTTATTATGATTAAAGTGGAACGACTAATTGTTGTAATTACTTTTATATTAGCATTAAATGACCCCTAACTTGTATTTTGATTAGAATAAAAGCGCATTTGCTTGTGGACAAGCAAATCTCAAGTGTAAGGGTATTTGATGAAGCGAAAAGTGTACCGCTTTTAAGGGGTCATTTAAGCCCTAAATCGTATTTATTTGATCAAATATTGCCCTAAATCGTTCCCTTTGTCATTTTAGGTACTTTGGAGAAGAAATCTGGAAAAGGAAGCATTTTGGACGTTTTTGGAGCATAAAAGTGAAGAAAACGGCAAAGTCTCAAAATTGTGCTGGAAAGTACCTTTGACGGCGTCAGGATTTGTTCTTGACGGCGTCATGGCTTGGCAAAAGTGGTGGATATGAAAATTACTCATGATAAGCCAGAGAAATTTGCATGGGAATTCTGACGGCGTCACCTTTTGGAGTGATCAAGGTCGTCACGACTTAATTTAAAGAGGGACGGCGTCACGCCTAATTCTGACGGCGTCAAGCCTTGATAAGCCAGAACGGATTTTGGAGAGCTAAAGAGGGACGGCGTCAAGAAGGCCATCCGGGAACCCTAAAAGCGGCGAGGTGACGGCGTCACACTCCATAACGTGAAGCCGTCAGATCTGAAAGTCTATATATAGTTTTGCAATTTTTTGTCATAAGTGTGGAATTTGTGTGGAACTTTGTGTGTGAAAAACCCTAGGACGATTTTAGCAGCTTTTTCAAGGCTTTTTGCCTTGAGATCTTCCATGTTACATTGAAGATAAGTTATCAATTAATCATTCAATATGTCTATGTGTTGTTTGATTCTATCTTGCTCTTGTCTTTTGTTTAACATGCTAGGCTAGGTTTTCTTTGTGTTTGCTTAGATCTAATGAAACCTAGCTATTGATTGTTGGTTATTAGTGTGTTATTAGTTGTATTGGATGATTGTCCATCTATGTTAGGCTTAAGAAAACTGGCTAACTTCCTATTCGGTAACTTGCTTGAACGTCTTAAGAAGCATGAACCAATGCGTACTAAGGTTTTTATGGTTGTATTTAATGCACAAGCGAATTCTAGTGATCCCATGTTAGGAGCTTCCTAGCCGGCTCGACATAGGAGTGAAGTAGGAGCTTATAGAGTTGGGGAAGTACGTACGCCACCCCACGATTGGTATTAAGGAATACACCCGTCATCCACGCAACTAATACACACTAATCAACCGGTAAAAGATAGTTAGGGAGTAAGGAAATCTAAGTAAACACATTTCTCTCCACATAAGTTTTACCACCTTTTCATTTTCGTTATTTTATTTTATTTGCATTCGTAGTTATTTGGGTTAGTTGACTAGCAACTAATTCCGCCCACTCTTTCAAACCCGAGATTTTACTTGCTTTCATAAAATTATAAAAACATAAAAAGAATCTTCTCTCACCCTTAGACCTATTAGAGTAGTTTTTCATACCTAACGAACACTATTCCCTGTGGAGAACGATCAATCCCCCGTACTTTCCACTACACTATACTACATCGGTCAGGTACACTGCCTAGTGGGGTTGTAAGCCTCTTGAGATCCCTCGAGAGGTAAAACCTGTTGTAAGGTTGCAAAACCACGCATCACCTAACAAAATTCTTAAGACCTTACGGAGCAACCCGAACAATTATCTTTGGGACAATTGCCTAATCCTTCAACTAATTCTTTGAGAGTATTAGCCTGAATGAGACGTAAGAGTGATCCAAAACACCGTTGCTCACTAAACCAAACCTTAGAGGTGAATCAAGCATCTCTATCCACTACTAGGAATAACAATACACCATGACGTGACACTATTCCGTCAATGTACAATTCACCTTCTCCACACCGTATAATGAGATTTTCCCTTGTAAGTAATGGATACCTTGGATTGGACTATCAATGTACAACCACCCTTACGACGTTGTGTCCTCTAGGAGTTCTAGATTATTCAGCCATCCATTTTGATATAACCTCACTACCACACTGAGATGCCAAGAAGTCTCAACATACCGAGCGGCCGTTGATACACAACTTTCACTTGTGACCAAGGAAAACACCTCATGACTAAATTTCAGACCACTAGCACAACAATATAAGTCATGATACACCCCAATACTGCCCAAGTGAATTAAGTACCATATCTATAGACTTCACCCGATATTTAGCCATCAAACACTACCAAGCATTGGAAACTAGACTCTGTCCTTAAACCTTTGAGAACTTATATACGGCATTTATATTAACTATGACAACCCGCTATTTTACAGGTCAATACTATTCAATAAACTCAAATTACTTATCTTGACTTTTACTTGAGAACAATTTACATATAACTTTTTACTTGAATCAACATAAAATTTAGAAATACCTTTCAAGTGCACTAGGACTTAGGCAATATTTATTCTACAACAACCCAATACCTTGCTCCTACTCCGGTTCGAAATTTCAATCCCTGAGACAATTCCCTTTTCTTTATTTACTTACGATTGTTAATTTAACAAACGCTATTCGCGATTTAAATAAACACCCGATATACCCAAAACTCCTAACAATTATTTCTAATGCATTTTTAACATCCTAAATTATTACCAAAGTTCCAAAAATATTTTCTTACGCCTAATGTAATTTCTTTATTCCTTACGTTTAATTACGCGTAACTTACGTTAATTACCAAACCAATAACCAATACCTATTTCTAATACCCAATACATACAATATATACACTCTTGTACAAAATAAAATCTTCTACTCCTATATTTTACCTATTGCCGGCCCCCCCCCTTGTTCCATAATAATTTCTAGGACAAGAATTCTACTCACAATTAATGCTAGGCACAAGGAGTGAAACACGGAGGTGTAAGAAACCATTTAGTGGCTTGACTAAATCCTTGTCCCCCCCCCCTTCTAGCCCCAATCGGCCAACACCATGATCACCAAGCCACCTTGTGTTTTTTGACCAACTATTCTTATTTTGACACTTCTACTACATATAAATAAATGTAACACTAGCACCTTTACTTACACTAGCAAGAAGAAAAAAATATATATATAATCACTCACCCTCACATACCATTCGAACCACCAAGGAGCAAGAAGAAAGAAGGAGAGTTGTTTTGACTAGTTCAAGCATCATTAGGGTACAATTGTAAGGGTTTAGAAGCATTAGTCTTGGGTTAATCAAGTAAATTACCTCCTCATCACACTAATCTCCTTAAGTAAGTAATACTTTACTTTCATAAATTTTACACTCTTTATATCATGATATTTAGTTCAAGTTACATACACTTGATAATCACTTTGTTCATGTTAGTGAAACTTTATAACCAAAATGATCTTTTAACTAATGACTATGTTTCAAATATATTTTCACGAACACACCAGTTAATTGTTAATTTTAACAAGAAAGTGAAAATAAAAACACTATATATAAACTAGTAAGCTTGTTATTATAACTAATCTTGATGATCACTTAAATTTATGAGAATTTGAACATTTTAATATTGTTAAAGTTTACTAATAAATCATTATAGACATGTTCAGAAATCGGTGGAAGAGCTAGGATTAGTTTGGGAGTTGTTGTTAAGCGGTTTTGGATAACTAGAAGGTTAGGAAACGCGTTTTGACACTTTTAGAAGAGAGGCTGTCCCATTTGACCTCACCCAGAAAAATCAGTAACTTGGTGGCAAGATTAGGCTAGAAATATAAAAAATAGACTCTATAACGAAAACGTAGCCGCTTGAATGAGTTAAAACGGGCTTATAACGAAGAAGATACGTTAGTTTTAAGTTGTGCGACGAAAATGAATTTTCTGAAAATATAGTTGCTGTTGGGAATTTTCAAGAGGTAAAAACAGATGTTAAAAGTTAACTAGACTAGCCGAGGCACTAAAAACATGTTAGTATACTTAAACACGAACCCGGGGATGTACAAAACTTAAGAATCGGAGCTAAGACGAGAGAGTTATGGCCTAATGAAGTTGCGGCAAAATGTAAATACTTAACAGCTTTTACTTGGCTAATAGAAAGCTGTTAGAAATTTTCTATATGGATTTTGGACACTTTAGAGTCGGATTTAGCTAAAATGACGTAAACAAAAATGGTAGAACATTATGTATGCTTGTTAGGCGCGTTAGAGGTTTTTGAAAATACTTACTAACAAGACGACCGTAGTTTAAATTACGTGGTAAACTAGTTACGTTTTCTAGAAAGGGTTACTTTGCTTAATAAATAGACACATTGACGCAACAATATTTTGGTCGTTAAATATTGCAACAAACATGTACAAGTGATATAATAGTATATGAACTTGCATGCACGACCTTGTTTTCAAACCTAAGACATGGTATTTATTTAGGCTGCGGTTAGAGTTTTCGGACCTTTATTCACAGTTTACCGTATTACCAATCAAGATTTGCTTTACTGAGGTGAGTTTCATAGCCCCGGTTTTTACATTATTTGTACATGATTTCTAAACCCTCGGGGTGGGAATACATTGCTTATTTTTCGGACACAAGTACTAAAAACCGTTACTTTGCCTAAGTTACCGCATTGCCATTAAAGTCCCCTTGAATCATGAACCGTTAATTACTTGTAAGCGCGGATGTTATGAATAGATCTATTTGGGTTAACACCCCCGTCCGAGTTGGTCGCGCCAACCTGTCAAACGGACGCATATCATTCGGATTATTTACGAGTGTCTGGAAAACACTTATTTGGGGCATTGATTATTATTATGCTTGATTGCATACCATTACGTTGAGCTTCGGGGTCATGAGCTTAGGGCACTATATATTAATTTTTGGCTATGAGATTATATTTGTTGTGATTGTCATGCTATTGAAATCTTGTGCTCCGCACTTTACTTGTTTAATTAAACCTATGAACTCACCAACAATTATGTTGACCTTTTTAGCATGTATTCTCAGGTAACTAGATGATAATATTCACCTATGTATGGAGCACACTAGAGTCACATTTTGAAACGCACATCATGATGAAGATTTCTTTGCATTACTTAGCATTTGGTTATGTATTAAAATCTTACATTTGATGGTGAACTCTGATATTAATTTTTTGTAAAACGTTTATGTTTAAATCAAACGCTTGTTTTAAAATGACTCACTTAGACGTCATTTTTTATTTCCTTGTACTTTTTTATCCATGTACGTTACGCCCCAAAAATTCCATTCCGCTACAATCCAAATTTTGGGGGTGTGACAGATTGGTACCATAGCCAAGGTTATAGAGAACTAGGATGCATCATTGACCCTAGACTATAACCACTGGGTCATGACACTTCACAACATCATGATGTGTATATGACTACGATACATGCTTTTATTTACTTATTTTATATGAGTTACTTATACTTATATATATTGACCTGGTTTACAGCGACATGTCTTCACCTACTCATCCCATTATCCTTGACTCGGATTCATACATGGAGGATACATCATCATCCACCACTGTTTCGATCCTACCAGCCATTCCAGTTCCTGCACCCTCTGGCGATGCCTCTGCGGAGACTGAGCCGTTTGAGGACGATGAGACCGTATCTACACCTCCTGTACCATCACCACCAGTTTCACCTCCAGTACGTTGTGCTAGGCATATCCCTGTAGTGCGGCCGGACCAGATACCTATTGGTCGCCGCTATCGACTACACGAGACTGACCCTATCATGCTCCTTACCGCTAGAAAAACGGTACGACCTCGACCTAGCCGTGTACCTGCACCTACTACTCCATCTCATCTCCCATCACCACCATCATCTCCACCACCACCACCATCATTTACTTATCACCAGACTACCACAGTCCCACTGCCACCATCACCCAGAGATGTTCCTGATACTTTGCTACCACCTCGCAAGAGGACTTTTACCATAGCACCTTCACCATCTGATCCTTACGCTGAGGCTGCTGCTGAGGCCTCCGCTCGACCCAAGATTCACAGGCGGGTTGACGCTCACAGGTGGTCATTCATTCTGCCTATTCTTAGTTCATGGAGATACGATGAGGGTACTCCGAGTGCCTTTGAGTTAGGAGAGAGTTCTGCTATGGCCGCCGCACGAGTCCTACTGGTCACCGGTGAGCCTGTCCATCATACTATCCCACTTCTGATCGCTAGGATGGTCCGCCATGAGGACCGCATTGACCGAGCAGTCGACCATCTTGATGAGCTTCCTTTGGAGCGCATTGAGACTATAGAGACTCTGCTAGAGCATCAGATCATTGCACACTCCCGGATTGCCATACTTGAGCATTTCGTGGAGGATGAGCAGGCGCGACGACGTGACCAGGATGCATTGATTGTGAGTCTCGCCGAGCAGATCAGGGAGCTCCAGCGCCGTCTCGATGGTGCATCAGGCAGTGCCTAGACTAGATTAGTATCGTAGATAGCTTTTGTATTTATATCCTAGCCACAGGGTGTGTGGCATTAGTAATGACGCTTGTGATCTTTTGTTAGTTGTACAACAATGTAGCAAGTTATTTTGGGATGTATTGTATGATTACGCTATGATATGATATCAGTCGATGTGAACCGAGACTTTTCATTTTATATTCATGTATGTTGTGATTGTATCTACTCATGTTGTGACTATATTATGGTTGTCGTGATTTATTCTTATTATGGTTGATTCTTATCACGCCATATTCTTATCATGATTTATCCTTGTCGTGATGTATTTTTATTTTGTTGTGGTTGTATCTACTCATGGTGAAAATATATTATGGTTATTGTGATTTATTATGAACGATTCTTATCACGTCATATTCCTATCATGATTTATTTATTGTCATGATTTATTCCTATATTGTTGTGGTTGATCTTGTTGTGATTTACACATGTCATGGTTGTATATATATGCTTGTGATGACATTTGTTACTTATGGATCCTAATTATTGTTGTTTCTTGTGATTAGAAAAACAATGCCACCAAAGAAACAAAGCATGAGTGCAGCTGATATCGATCGACTCGTTGCCCAACGGGTCACGGCTCAGGTTGCTGCTGCTATGGCTGAATACGAGACCCATCACAACAGTGGTAACGGCGGGGAAGCTAGTGGAACGGCAGCTAGAGTTGAACCCATGGCTCTTGGGTGTACTTACAAGGAATTTTCAGGTTGCCAGCCGCAGACTTTCAGTGGCGCGGAAGGAGCTGTCGGTTTGGTACGATGGTTCGAGAAGTTGGAATTGGTTTTTCGCATGTGCAACTGCGCGGAGGACTGTAAGGTGAAATATGCTACGGGTACCTTGTTGGATGGTTCTTTATCATGGTGGAATGCTTATGCTCAATCAGTGGGAATTGATACTGCTTTTGAAACACCATGGGTTGAATTCAAAGAGATGGTAATAGCTGAGTATTGTCCAAGGAATGAGGTTCAAAAGATGGAGGTTGAATTTTGGAACTTAGCAGTGAAAGGATATGATATTGCAGCTTATACTAAGCGATACCATGAATTAGCTACTCTCTGTCCCGAAATGGTTTCTACTACACGGAAAAAGATTGAGAGGTACATCTGGGGACTTCCATCTAGTATTCAAGGAAATGTCACATCTTCTGAGCCAAGTACTCTGGATGAGACAATCCGAATGTCTCACAATTTAATGGATCAAATTGTTCGAGCAACGGCTGCTCGAGATGACAATACTAGTAACCGCAACAATAACAAAAACAACCGCTACAATAACAGTAACAACAACAAGAGAAAATGGGATACTACTCAGGGAGGAAATGCTGCACAACAACCCAACAAAAGACAGGAAGTCGTTAAGGCTTATGTAGCGGACCCGGCTGAAAAGAAAGGTTATGAAGGAACCCTTCCAAAGTGTGACAAGTGCCAACGTCACCACAATCCTGGATGTTGCCCTACTCTATGCGGCAATTGTAAGAAGACTGGGCACTTAACCAAGGACTACAGGTCTCCTACTTCTGCAAAAAATCAAATGGTTCCCGGGACATATTTCGGTTGTGGCGAAATAGGACATTACAAGAATCAATGCCCAAAGGAGAAGAATCAGGGAACGGGAACTCAGAATAGTGGAGCTCGGGGAAGAGTCTATAACCACAGAAAAAGGGAAGCTACAGAGGACCCGAATGTCATCACGGGTACGTTTCTTCTCAATGGTCGTTATGCTTCAGTTTTATTTGATTCGGGTGCCGATAAAAGTTTTGTGTCTACTACTTTTGCTCCTTTACTTAACATCACACCGACCACCTTAGACACTGCCTACAACATTGAATTAGCGAACGGTAACTTAGTTGGCTCCGACACCATAATCCACGGTTGTACCTTTAACTTCCTAGACCATCCATTTAACATCGACCTTATGCCTATCGAACTCGGTAGTTTTGACGTCATAATCGGTATGGATTGGCTATCTAAACACCATGCTAGGATCATTTGCGACAAAAAGGTTGTTCATCTCCCTTTTAATGGTGAGACCTTGATTATCCGTGGTGAAAGAAGCGGGACTCGATTAAGCATCATATCATGTATCAAGACCGAAAAGTACATAAAGAAGGGATGTTATGCTTTTCTAGCACACATAACCGAAAAGAAGTCGGATGAAAAACGATTGGAAGATGTACCGATTGTTTGAGATTTTACGGAAGTCTTTCCCAAAGACTTGCATGGACTACCGCCTACCCGTCAAGTAGAGTTCCAGATAGATTTGGTGTCAGGAGCGGCACCAATAGCAAGAGCACCCTACCGACTAGCACCATCAGAGTTGCAAGAATTGTCTAATCAGTTACAAGAACCACTAGATAAGGGATTCATTAGACCAAGTTCCTCGCCTTGGGGAGCTCTGGTCTTATTCGTAAAGAAGAAGGATGGATCGATTCGAATGTGCATAGATTATCGTGAATTGAACAAGTTAACGGTAAATAACCGTTACCCACTCCCAAGAATCGATGATTTGTTCGATCAGTTGCAAGGTTCCAGTTTTTACTCGAAGATTGATTTGAGATCGGGTTATCATCAACTTAAAGTCCAGGAAGAAGATATCCCGAAGACGGCCTTTAGGACTCGTTATGGTAATTACGAGTTTCAAGTGATGCCGTTTGGATTAACTAATGCACCGGCGGTATTTATAGATCTCATGAACCGGGTGTGCAAGCCGTACCTGGACAAATTTGTAATTGTGTTCATTGATGATATTCTAATCTACTCTAAAAGCAAGGAAGATCATGAAGAACATCTCAAGACAATCTTAGAATTACTCAAGAACGAGAAGTTGTACGCTAAGTTTTCTAAGTGTGATTTTTGGATCCAAAAAGTACAATTTCTTGGGCACGTAATTGATAGCCAGAGATTGCATGTTGACCCAGCTAAGATCGAGGCTATTAAAGATTGGGAAACAACTAAGACTCTCACAGGGATTCGTCAATTTCTAGGTCTTGTCGGGTACTACAGAAGATTCATCGAGAGTTTCTCTAAGATAGTGAAGCTTTTGACCAAGCTAACACAGAAGAATAAGAAGTACGACTGGGGAGAGAAACAAGAATCCGCCCTTTAGTTGTTGAAGCAAAAACTTTGCAGTGCGGCGATCTTGGCATTACCCGAAGGAATGGAAAATTTTGTACTTTATTGTGATGCTTCGCATAAAGGAATTGGGGTTGTGTTGATGCAAAAGGAAAAGGTCATAGCTTACGCTTCTCGCCAACTGATGAACTCAAATAAGTACATTTTATTATCATCATTTATCCTATTTATTTGACTTGTTTTATTATATTATATATGAGAATCGATACATTAATGTTTACTTTAGTAATTCTCAGGTAAAAACAAGCATTATGTGAAACTTGGCGATTTTGGACTAATTATGGAGCAAAACAAGCGAGATGTCAAAAGTCTACTGAAATCCAGAAGATGCGCCGTATCTCACTCAACAGATACGACGCAATATCATACTTAGATGAATTCGAAGACCATTGCCTGACTTTGAAGAATGCACCGCATGCAATTCTGTCATGCGCCGCATATGAAACTTTGGTCAAAGAAGAAGATCAAGCTCGTTCTACTCCAGATACGCCGCAATATACTTCTAACATACGGCGTATCACTATCAAGATTTCACCAGTTACAATCCAAGACAGCTAAAGTACATGCGCCGCATACAAAGATCAAGTTACGCCGCATCTGAAGACAGTGTACGAATATTCCAGAATATATTAATCTTGGACCCCACGCGAAGTTAAGTCAATGCGCCGCATCTGTCAACTCAATGCGCCGCATCGATCCCTCAGACAGAAACTATAAATACCCCAAGGCCAGACGAATTTAAGAGACCAAGACCTTTTATATAACCCTAGAGCCGAATCCAGACGACCAAGCAGCACAAGACACACCTCAAACAAAGATACAAGAGCTGTAAGAAGGTCCTGCATGTATTCAATTCATTAAGTAGTTTTGTTTTATTGTTTTAGTACGCTTTAATTCATCAGGATTGATGGGCTTGTGTCATGTGACTACGGAAGATCATGCACTTCCCTTAATATTGCTTTCCCATTAATTAAAGTTTATATGTTGATGTCTTTGGTGACTTTTATTAGTGCATTGATAACCTCTGTGTCTAGCTGAGTCTTGCTTGGGTCGCCATGCCCCTTCCTCGCCTATTTATTCTAGCGTCTCTAGAAAAGTAGGATAGACATAAGTAATCATTAAGGGTTTACTCTCCGATAAGATTAGAGCCAACGAGAAAGGTTTAATTATATACACTTTATATAAAACTAGCAATAAAACAAGTGACAAGCTATTTAATTATCGGGACAGGTCTTCTTATTGTCTCGAGTATCTATCTGTGTACCTGTGTGCTAATCGCTGATTCGTACTCATTAGTTTAGTTTTCTATTTAATTATAACCAAACTGTGCCAGTCTCTCAGGCTGAACCCCCTTGCGTTAGATTAGGTTGTATAACTAACTTAGGATATTAAAATACTGATTAGAATAACTAGATAATACGTTCCACTCTTAGTAATCGACACTCTGCTTACCATTATATTCATACTGACCGGGTACACTGCTCGTTAAGTGTGTGTGTTATTGATAAGTCGGCTAAATATAAATTTAAAACTTGAGTAGGCATTAATACTGCTAAACCGCAACGACACATCACGCGCATCAAGTTTTTGGCGCCGCTGCCGGGGAACGAATTGTTATTTTCTGTTAATTTGATTTAGTATTTTAATTAGGTTTTTCTTTTTAGTTTTTTTTTAGATTCTAACCACTAACCCTGTTGTATATTAGATAGATTGCATTCATTGTATAATTTGCATATTTACTGTTTTTGTGTGTTTTTGTTTTCTGTAATTTTTGTTTGTTTTTATTTTTGTTTTTCTTTTTTCTGTATTTTTCTGCATTCTGCTGTCGTTGTATTGTGTTGACACAAACGATACGGCGCATCTGTTTTCACAGATACGGTGTATTGTGTTTAATTTTTATAAAATACAACGCGTTTAATAAATTCGAGTACGACGCATCTTTCCCCAAGATACGGCGTATTCTGTTTTTAATAAGAAATTTTTCTAAACCCTAACGCCATACGACGCATCTGTTTTAACAGATACGGCGTATTTTCTATTTAAATTAAAAACAGTTTTTTCGAATTATTAAACAGAAGCGATGCATCGATCTTTATTGATACGGCACATCTACTAAATCAAAAATCTTGTATTTTGAAACTTAACAAAAATACGGCGCATTAGCTTTTGTTAATACGACGCATTTAATTTTAATAAATATAATCGAATTTTGATAATTTAAACTTGATACGGCGCATTCTAATTCATAAGCGGTGTATCTGTTTTCTGAATAAAAGTTTGATTAAATTTTAACGTAATAAGATACGACGTATCCAACTTTCTGGATACGGCGCATCGTTTGCAGATATCAGCAACTTTTATTTTTCTTATTCCTGAACGGAAAATATTCTAACTTACCCTTACACTAGGAAGTTTTTACTTTGAAATCTACCTGTCTTTAATTTTCAGGAACAATGTTCGATATTTTCTCCAACTGGTTCGGAAGACCCCAAAGAAACCTTACCATGGAAGAGTTTGCACTACTAATCGCTCAAGCAAATAAAAAAGAACATCATGAAGCAAGAAAATTTATTAATGAATTCAAAGGCAGTCATGAGCTGTTACTAAAGGAACAAAACAACATGATTAATGGATTGGCAATTGAAGTGCACCAATTGTCAACGGTGCTTAACAAGGTTCTTTTGGTAAAACAAGATTTGAAAGGGATTACTACTAGAGGCGGAAAGTCAACCTTTCAAATCGGAGAGACACCCGAGGATAACAGCACAAACAAGATTCCCCCTGAATCTATATCATCTGAGCAAGAGCAACCAAAAGAGACTAATCCAGAACCTGTGATTAGAGAAGAACCTTCTGTTGAACTTAAACAATCAACACTACCTTTTCCACATAGGGTAGGGAAGGAGAAAGAAGATGCCTATCAAAGGAAGTTCCTGGAAAATCTCAAGCAGCTGCAGCTAAGCATACCATTTATGGAAGCCCTAGTGCAAATGCCAAAATATGCTAAATATCTTAAGAGCTTGCTTACAAACAAGTCCAAACTTGAAGAGGCTTGCACTGTAACAATGGGGGAAAGAAGCTCAGCAGCATTGCTCAACAAACTTCCATCTAAGGAAAAAGATCCAGGGAGTTTCACTATTCCTTGTCAAATTAAAAATTTACATATTGGAAATGCTTTAGCCGACCTAGGAGCTAGTATAAGTCTTATGCCCTCTTCTATGTATGAAAATTAGGCCTTGGTGAACCAAAACCTACTAGGATGTGCTTAGAGCTAGCTGATAGGTCCATACAATACCCATTAGGAATAGCTGAAAATATATTAATAAAAGTTGATAAATTTGAATTACCTATTGACTTTGTTATCCTCGATATGCCCGAAAATTCTAGAACTCCTATATTTAGCATATTTTGGCATTACCAAATCAAAGTTCATGAGAAGAATTACACCACTCATGACTTGGAGTTAGGAGCGGTTGTCTTTGCGCTAAAGATTTGGAGACATTATCTCTATGGTACTAAGTGTACAGTGTACACGGACCAAAAAAGTCTTCACCATATCCTAGATCAGAAAGAGCTTAATATAAGGCTACGCCGTTGGCTAGAACTACTCAGTGATTATAATTGCGAGATTCGATATCATCCTGGCAAAGCAAACGTGGTCGCAGATGCCTTTAGCAGGAAAGAGAGACTTAAACCTCTAAGAGTAAGATCATTGGGTATGACAATTAGTTCACCTCTCCCATCCAAAATTCTTGAGGCTCATGCCGAGGCACTTAAGGCAGAAAACCGATCTAATGAGAATCTTCATGGTATGCTAGAAAGTAAGAATGGTTTTGAAAAAAGATCCGATGGGATGTTATGCTTCAAAGATAGGAGTTGGATACCACATTTTGGTGGCCTACGAGAGTTGATCATGCACGAATCACATAAGTCAAAATATTCCATACACCCAGGTTCTGATAAGATGTACCAGGACCTCAAAAAGCTGTATTGGTGGCCGACATTGCTACTTATGTCAGCAAATGTCTAACTTGCTCCAAAGTTAAGGCCGAATACCAGAAGCAGTCTGGTTTACTACAACAACCAGAGATTCCTCAATGGAAATGTGAGCGTATTACTATGGATTTCATCACCAAACTCCCTAAAACACCAAGCGGTCACGATGCGATTTGGGTGATCGTCGATCGTCTCACCAAATCAGCTCATTTCTTGCCCATTAAGGAAACCTACAAGATGGATAAGTTAACCAGAATCTACATCCAGGAGATAGTCTCAAAACATGGTGTACCAATTTCAATCATATCGGATCGAGATAGTCGATTCACTTCAAGATTTTGGGAATTGCTTAATGATGCCTTTGGAACCCGTCTTGATATGAGTACAGCCTATCATCCACAAACCGATGGTCAGAGTGAGAGAACCATCCAAACACTAGAAGACATGCTCCGTGCCTGTGTGATTGATTTTGGTAATAGCTGGGATACTCACTTGCCGTTGATTGAGTTTTCCTACAACAATAGTTATTACACAAGTATAAAGGCTACACTATTTGAAGCACTCTACGGAAGGAAGTGCCGATCACCTGTCTGTTGGGTCGAAGTCAGAGATGCCCAACTTACCGGTCCAGAAATTGTTCACGAGACAACCGAGAAGATTTTTCAGATTCGGAACAGACTAAAAGTCGCCAGAGATCGTCAGAAAAGTTACGCCGATGTGAGGCGTAAGCCCTTGGAATTCAAAGTTGGGGACATGTTAATATTGAAGGTATAACCTTGGAAAGGTGTGATACAATTTGGGAAACGCAGGAAATTAACCCTAGGTATATTGGACCATTTAAGATTCTAGCTAGAATCGGTCCAGTGGCATACAGACTTGAGCTTCTGCCAGAGCTCAGCAGTGTGCACAATACCTTTCATGTTTCTAATCTTAAGAAGTGTTTATCCAACGAATCCCTTATCATTCCGTTAGAAGAGATTCAACTCGATGACAAGCTTGATTTCGTCGAAGAGACGGTAGAAATTATGGATCGTGATGTCAAGCAATTGAAACATAGTAGAATTCCTATCGTCAAGGTTCGCTAGAATTCTCAACATGGTCCCGAGTGCACTTGGGAACGAGAAGACCAGATCCGTCAAAAGTATCCGCATCTCTTCACTGACAACACTCCAACGACCAACACGGACTGAATCTCGCGAACGAGATTCATTTTATGGTTGGTAGACTATGAGAACCCGCTATCTTACAGGTCAATACTATTCAATAAACTCAAATTACTTATCTTGACTTTTACTTGAGAACAATTTACGTGTAAGTTTTTGCTTGAATCAACATTAAATTTAGAAATACCTTTCAAGTGCACAAGGACTTAGGCGATATTTAGTCCACAACAACCCAATACCTTGCTCCTACTCCGGTTCAAAATTTCAATCCCTGAGACAATTCCTTTTTCTTTATTTACTTACGATTGTTAATTTAACAAACGCTATTCGCGATTTAAATAAACACCCGATATACCCAAAACTCCTAACAATTATTTCTAATGCATTTTTTACTTCCTAAATTATTACCAAAGTTCCAAAAATATTTCCTTACACCTAATGTAATTTCTTTATTTCTTACGTTTAATTACGCGTAACTTACGTTAATTACCAAACCAATAACCAATACCTATTTCTAATACCTAATACATACAATATATACACTCTTGTACAAAACAAAATCTTCTACTCTTATATTTTACCTATTGCCGCCCCCCCCCCCCCTTGTTCCATAATAATTTCTAGGACAAGAATTCTACTTACAATTAATCCTAGGCACAAGGAGTGAAATATGGAGGTGTAAGAAATCATTTGGTGGCTTGACTAAGTCCTTGTCTCCCCCCCCCTCCTAGCCCTCAATCAGCCAACACCATGATCACCAAGCCACCTTGTGTTTTTTGACCAACTATTCTTATTTTGACACTTCTACTACATATAAATACATGTAACACTAGCACCTTTACTTACACTAGCAAGAAGGGAAAAAAAAGAAGATATAATCACTCACCCTCACATACCATTCGATCCACCAAGGAGCAAGAAGAAAGAAGGAGAGTTGTTTTGGCTAGTTCAAGCATCATTAGGGTACAATTGTAAGGGTTTAGAAGCATTAGTCTTGGGTTAATCAAGTAAATTACCTCCTCATCACACTAATCTCCTTAAGTAAGTAATACTTTACTTTCATAAATTTTACACTCTTTATATCATGATATTTAGTTCAAGTTACATACACTTGATAATCACTTTGTACATGTTAGTGAAACTTTATAACCACAATGATCTTTTAACTAATGACTATGTTTCAAATATATTTTCATGAACACACAAGTTAATTGTTAATTTTAACAAGAAAGTGGAAATAAAAACACTATATATAAACTAGTAAGCTTTTTTTTTTTTAACTAATCTTGATGATCACTTAAATTTATGTGAATTTAAACATTTTAATATTTCTAAAGTTTACTGATAAATCATTATAGACATGTTTAGAAATCGGTGGAAGAGCTAGGATTAGTTTGGGAGTTATTGTTAAGCGGTTTTGGATAATTAGAAGGCTAGAAAACGCGTTTTGACACTTTTAGAAGAGAGGCTGTCCCATTCGACCTCACCCAGATAAATCAGTAACTTTGTGGCAAGATTAGGCTAGAAATATAGAAAATAGACTCTATAACGAAAACGTAGTCTCTTGAATGAGTTAAAACGGACTTATAACGAAGAAGATACGTTAGTTTTCAGTTGTACGACGAAAATGAATTTTCTGAAAATATAGTTGTTGTTGGGAATTTTCAAGAGGTAAAAACTGATGTTAAAAGTTAACTAGACTAGCAGAGGCACTAAAAACATGTTAGTATACTTAAACACGAACCCGGGGATGTATAAAACTTAAGAATCAGAGCTAAGACAAGAGAGTTATGACCTAATGAAGTTGCGGCAAAATGTAAATACTTGACTGCTTTTACTTGACTAATAGAAAGCTGTTAGAAATTCTCTATATGGATTTTGGACACTTTAGAGTCGGATTTAGCTAAAATAACGTAAACAAAAATGGTAGAACATTATGTATACTTGTTAGGCGCATTAGAGGTTTTCAAAATTACTTATTAACAAGACGACCGTAGTTTAAATTAAGTGGTAAACTAGTTACGTTTTCTAAAAAGGGTTACTTTGCTTAATAAATAGACACATTGACGCAACCATATTTTTGTCGTTAAATATTGCAACAAACATGTAAAAGTGATATAATAGTATATGAACTTGCATGCACGACCTTGTTTTCAAACCTAAGACATGATATTTATTTAGGTTGCGGTTAGAGTTATCGGACCTTTATTCACAGTTTATCGTATTACCAATCGAGATTTGCTTTACTGAGGTGAGTTTCATAGCCCCACTTTTTACATTATTTGTACATGATTTCTAAACCCTCGGGGTGGGAATACAATGCTTATTTTTCTGACACAAGTACTAAAAACCGTTACTTTGCCTAAGTTACCGCATTGCCATTAAAGTCCCCTTAAATCATGAACCGTTAATTACTTGTAAGCGCGGATGTTATGAATAGATCTATTTGGGTTAACACCCCCGTCCGAGTTGGTCGCGCCAACCTGTCAAACGGACGCATATCATTCGGATTATTTCCGAGTGTCTGGCAAACACTTATTTGGGGCATTGATTATTATTATGCTTGATTGCATACCATTACGTTGAGCTTAGGGCACTGTATATTAATTTTTGGCTATGATGTTATATTTGTTGTGATTGTCATGCTATTGAAATCTTGTGGTCCGCACTTTACTTGTTTACTTAAACCTATGAACTCACCAACAATTATGTTGATCTTTTTAGCGTGTATTCTCAGGTAACTAGATGATAATATTCACCTATGTATGGAGCACACTAGAGTCACATTTTGGAACGCACATCATGATGAAGATTTCTTTGCATTACTTAGCGTTTGGTTATGTATAAAAATCTTACATTTGATGGTGAACTCTGATATTAATGTTTTGCAAAATGTTTATGTTTAAATCAAACGCTTGTTTTAAAATGACTCACTTAGAGGTCATTCTTTAATTCCTTGCACTTTGTTATCCATGTACGTTACGCCCCCGGAATTCCATTCTGCTGCAATCCAAATTTTGGGGGTGTGACATTAACCATAAAACTCGTTGTGATTTTTCTAAAATACTTATTCTAACAAGTTAAAATTTTCCTAGTCAAACCTTACCGAACTTCTTTATGTTAAGAAACGGCTAAACATTGATTTTTGTGAAATTGTCTTATTTACACCATATTTAAAATTTATCCTACTAAACTTAAATTTTTTTTTCAGGATCGCATTATTTTACTCGACTATTAACCTCAAACAAAGAAATTTTGTCTCTTGAATTATTGATTTGGTCAAATTCGTGTAAACGCTTACTTAAATAAAAAATTTGGAAAAATTTTTTATCAATGCCTCTAAGCAAGAGAACGCAGAATCCCATAACAAATCTTAGGATCAAACCTCGAAAACAACCGCTACACTCACTGTAACACCCCAACCCGGCAAGGGTAGAAGCATCACATTTTGGTGACAAATCAAAGCGTACATAATACATAGTGGAAGTCTTAAAACAAAATTCATTAAAGAAGTCAAGCCAACACGGCTTAAGCCAAAAACATAAGTTCAAATGATAACGAATAATTCAAAGGAACGAACAATAGAATGAAATCCAGTCTAAACAAATGTCATAAATAAAGGTGGTCATCTAAGGTAGCAACTCCATCTAAGCTCTACTCTCATCCCCATAGCAAAATCCTAGCTCCTAGATTAGATACCTGTCGCAGAAAAAGGAAAATGCGGCTGAGCTTAAAAAGCTCAGTGAACAGATACATAAACAAAGTAATGATAACGAAACAGAAATAAGATATGGTGCAATGGGGAACATCATGAGATATAAACAATGTGAAGGTGTGATGAACTCAAATAAGTACATTTTATTACTATCATTTATCCTAATAATTTGACTTGTTTTACTATATTATGTATGAGGATTGATACTTAATCGTTTACTTTTGTAATTCTCAGTTGAAAACAAGCATTTGGTGAAACTTGGCGATTTTGGACTAATTATGGAGCAAAACATGCAAGAAGTTAAGAGTCTACTGAAATGTACAAGATCAAGACTATACTGCTCCAGATGCGCCGCATCTCACTTATGACATGCGCCGCATCACTATCAATATTTCACCAGATACGATCCAAGATACAAGAGGACATGCGCCGCATCTATAAATGGAGTTATGCCGCATCTTCTGGCGGTGTACGAATATTCCTGAATATTATAATCTTGGACCCCACGCAAAGTTAAGTACATGCGCCGCATCTACTTACTAGATGCGCCGCATCTTACCCTCAGACAGAAACTATAAATACCCCAAGACCAGACGAATTCTGAGTTTTTGGGTCGTGACACATATTATATCCGAAGACCGAAGACCAGAAACCTAGGACGAATTCAGTCAAGGCAGCAGCACAAGACACACCCAAATCAAAGATACAAGAGCTGTAAGAAGGTGCTGCATGTGTTTAATTCATTAAGTAGTTTTGTTTTATTGTGTTAGTAAACTTTAATTCATCAAGATTGGTGGCTTGTGTAATGTGACAACGGAAAGATTGCACTCCCTTAAAACTGCTTTCTCATTAATTAAAGTTTATATGTTGATGTCATTGGTGACTTTTATTAGTGCATTGATAACCTCTGTATCTAGCTGAGCGTTGATCGGGTCGCCATGCCTCTGCCCTCGCCTGTTTATTAGATCGCCTATGCATTTTATGGTCTGTAGAAAAGTAGGAGAAAGATAAACGGGATAGTCATAAGTAATCATTAAGGGTTTACTCGCCGATAAGATTAGAACCAACGAGAAAGGACTTAATCTCGGTGCGTTGCATCGAACTATACACTTCATATAACACTAGCAATAAAACAAGTGACAAACTACTTATCATAAGGACAGCCCTCTTATTGTCTCAAGTATTTATCTGTGTACGTGTGTGCTACTTGCTGATTCGTGCCTATTGGTTTAGTTTATTATTTAATTGCAACCAAATCGTGCCAGTCTCTCAGGCTGAACCCCCCTTGCGTTAGAATAGGTTGTATAGCTAACTTAATATATTAAAATACTGATTAGAATAACTAGATAATACGTTCCACTCTTAGTGATCGACACTCTACTTACCATTATATTCTTACTGACCGGGTACACTGCTCGTTAAGTGTGTGTGTTATTGATAAGTCGGCTAAATATAAATTTAAAACTTGAGTAGGCATTAAAACTGCTAAACCGCAACGACACATCACGCGCATCAAGTTTTTGGCGCCGTTGCCGGGGAGTGAATTGTTATTATCTGTTAATTTGATTAGTATTTTAATTAGGTTTTTAATTTTTTATTTAACCGCTAACTTTGTTGTGTATTAGATTAATTTGGATTCATTGTACTATTTTGCATATTTTCTATTTTTGTGTGTTATTTGTTTGCTTTTGTTTATGTTTATTTTCGTGTGTTTTTATTTCTTTTTTAATTTTTCGTTTTTTTTTTGTATTCTGCTATCGTTGTTCTGAGCTAAATCAAACGATACGGCGCATCTGATTTCTCAGATACGACATATTGCGTTTAATTTTTATAAAATACAACGCGTTTAATTAATTCGATACGACGCATCTTTTCTCCAAGATACGGCGTATCTGTTTTTAATAAGAAATTTTTTCTAAGCGATAAAGTGATACGACGCATCTTTTCCCCAAGATACGGCGTATCTGTTTTTGATAAAAAAAATTTCTAAACGATAACGCCATACGACGCATCTGCTTTAGCAGATACGGCGTATCTATTATTTTAATTAAAAACAGTTTTCGAATTATTAAACAGATACGGCGCATCGATCTCTGTCGATACGGCGTATCTTCTGAAATCAAAAATCTTATATTTTGAAACGTAACGAAAATACGGCGCATTAACTTTTGTTAATACGACGCATTTAATTTTTATAAATATCGATTTTTGATTATTAAAATTGATACGGCGCATTCGAATTTCTAAAGCGGCGTATCTATTTTCTGAATAAAAGTCTGATTTAATTTTAACGATTATAAGATACGGCGTATCCAACTTTTTGGATACGGCGCATCGTCTGCAGATATCAGTTATTTTTATTCTTATATCCGTTTCTATATTTGTTAATTTTTCTTCTTGCGAACAGATCCTACTGATGCTTTTGTGATTATTTCAGAAGGAAAATGGATGGATTCGGAGAACTGATTGACTTCGACTTCGAAGCCAATTTTATGAATGAAATATTAGTGCATGATAAATCACCCGAACGTTACGACGGGGACTACATTGAACTTAATGACCTTGATGGACCAATGGAATCCAATGACCTATTCATGGACGATGCGGAATCTGAGTTAGAAGAAGGAGAAATTGTGGATAGTCCAAAAGTCAACGTTATTAATACTAGGAATTACGATGAATTTGAGGGATATGATGGTTCTTGGGATTACGGTAGAAGGATCCACGCCAATTGTGCTTACAATTTGCAATTCCCATGCATGATTGGGTACAAGTGTATTGACGCCAATTTCTTTCCTATTTTACCAATCAATGTCATGTCAAGAAGCTTTTACAATTCTATTATGAGAAATAAAGTGGAGCATAAGGGAAAGAATGTAGTTGGAGCCTTCATTAATGTCCCGATCTTCGTAGGACGCTTTACTATTGTAACTGAGTTCGCCGTTGTTGAAGACATGAATGCCTATCGTGACAGCAATATGGGTGACGTGATTGTTGGAAAACCATTTTGTAGGGAGATCACTATTAATGCAAAGCGATTTGAAGGAAAGATCACCTTTCGATGTGGAAGCGACATTATCACTTATATGATGCCCCGAACTCACCCTGGGTTTAAACATGCTACTAATAGGGTCTGCTACAAATTCTCTCCATTCCTTTTTATTAGTAATGATGACATAAAGAGAGGGA
Source organism: Artemisia tridentata subsp. tridentata (assembly GCA_021014915.2). Classification (NCBI taxonomy): domain Eukaryota; kingdom Viridiplantae; phylum Streptophyta; class Magnoliopsida; order Asterales; family Asteraceae; genus Artemisia; species Artemisia tridentata. The sequence goes on from CP139509.1 coordinate 234,990,085, forward strand.
TTGAGTACCCATATCAAATGATGGAAGGATTCTATAAAGGAGTTTTGAATTTGGGACCTGAATATATACATGACGAATTAGTTGCTAAATGGATCCTACGTGGCAATGTAGGAATAAATGATCGATATTAAAAGAGCTGAACGTGAGTCTAACTTGAAGACTCTGGAATAAAGACAAGTGCTTACCGGGAGACAACCCGGATTTATCTTTTTCTTATTCTGTTTATGTGTCGAGTCAGTCAGGCCGCATTGGATACGGCGCATCTCAATCCTGAGATGCGACGCATCTCCTGCAATGGTCATATCTTTATTTTTCTGCATTTTTTAATTTCCGAATTTAAAACTTTTTATCAGTTTATTTTAATGCGGCGCATCCCTGGTTAAGGATGCGGCGCATCTTTTATTCTGATCCGTATTTATTTCAGGCTCGATACGGCGTATCTTCTTCCATAAGATACGGCGCATCGACTGACCTGATGATTTTCATTTTTAATTTTTATGTTTTATTTTTCCTAACTACTAATGTGTTATGCAAGTTGAACCTTTCTTACCTTAGGTGTGCTTTGAAGCCTTGGTGGTATTATAGATTCCTGCATTTCCTGTGGATACATCAAATATGAAGCTTAAACGTTCTAATCCACAAGAAAGATGATTTTTGCTCTAATACTAATGAAGGATCATACCGAGCAAATCTCAGGGGAGTTTTTCTGTTCTAATTCTTTTATTTTCCAGTTTTTTTTACCTTTAATACAAACAACGAGGACGTTGTTTAACTTAAGTGGGGGGATTGGAGAATTAGAACACTTAACATTTACTTGTCCTAAACTTTTCAAAATATGCTTAAAATGTACTTAATATATCAAAATTTAAAAATTTTTAGCATGTTTTTGTTTAAAGTCTAAGTTGCATAGCTGCACACATGACGTTATTTTTAAAAATTGTGATTTTTCAAAATTCACAAATCTATGAGTGTGCCGGTGACTTGTAAACTTTAGAACTTGGCTTGTACACTATTCGAGACCACCATAATAAGTATTATTTTATATAATTGGAATGACTTGTCTAAATTGGTAAATTCTAGGATTACACCCAAATAGCCTTATATGTTATGTGATATTAGCTAACTACACTGGTTAGTTAACCCCCGTATAAACCCTTTTGTTACTCTCATTTTTAGAGTAAGATACCCCTAGAAAAACACTCAGAGCCATTCCTTTCGTTTCTTACACCTTTGTTAAAGTGTTTCGTTACACCCTTACACCTTAGCCTACCCTGTAGATTAGAATCCGTGGTTGGTTAATTGCTATAGGCAAAGTGTGTTTCCTTATATTACCTGTGTTCGCGTGCGTAATTCATTATCTATGGTTAGGTCGGGAAATTGCACAATGCAATTGGAGTGAAAGTAAATATTGTATATCTTTGAGTTTATTTTTTTCGTGTGTTTACTACTTTCGCTATTACCGTTACTTCTGAAGTTATGAAAAGTATGGAAAAATTATCCAGATTTATTGTTATAGTGATGTGGTGAAATTTTACACATCTATGTTTATGTTTCTTAGTAAAAAAAAAAAAAAAAAAAAAAAAAAAAAAAAATCGAAAAAAAAAAAATCGAAAAAATGAGAAAAGAAAAAGAAAAAAAAAGAAGAAAGTTGGATGTTTGATTGATAAACCAACTTATGTAAAGTTTTGTATTAAGTGGTCGATATCACCACTATTTGTTGTATATTATATTTATGGATTGAATGGGAGTTGGCAGTTATGGGAACGCCAACTAAGGTTTATTCTTTGATTAAGATCTTGTTGAGTATAATTCGTGTCTACCTAAAGCGTGTGTTTCAAGTGTTAAAGCGTGAGTTATTCTATGATATGAGTCTTATTCATGGGATGGTTGGGATAGTGATTAACCACACTTAGGATTTTAATTTATTTGTTTTGTTTATTTTTCGTTTTACACCAATTTATATCCCAAATATTATCCATGCCCTGTATTATTCTTTATCCAACCAAACCTTTGATTTATTGAGATTAGGGATTTGAGCAATCTTAAGTATCGTAGTCGTGGATTCGGCTATGTATTTATGATTTTGTCGCCCTTTTTGATATATTATTATTGGTGAAGTTTGGACCTATCTTTAGCCTATTCGAGTTAAGGATTTGAGCAATTGCAAGTATCGTGTTCGTGGATTCGATCATGTATTTGTGATTTTGTCGCCTTTTCTGGAATTTGAGATCGATAGTGATTAAGAATAATTAACCCTTAAGCCTAAAAACCCTTTTTACCGCTTTAGACTTGTTATTCCTTGGCTTTAGTGGGGGAGATGTGTATACTTGCCAAGCTTATGATAGAATATTCGTCGCGACTGGACAGTTAAACGATTAGATTTGCTTTTATCGAAATATTTTATTTTACTTCTAATTCGTTAAGTGTTTAGTTGTGTGATTATGACAAAAAAGAATACATGCTTAAATATAAAAATAAATCCTAATATCTTTTAGGATACATTTTCATAAGATTAATTCTAAGGTTTACTTGGGGACAAGTAAAGTTCAAGTGGGGGGATATTTGATGAACTCAAATAAGTACATTTTATTACTATCATTTATCCTAATAATTTGACTTGTTTTACTATATTATGTATGAGGATTGATACTTAATCGTTTACTTTTGTAATTCTCAGTTGAAAACAAGCATTTGGTGAAACTTGACGATTTTGGACTAATTATGGAGCAAAACATGCAAGAAGTTAAGAGTCTACTGAAATGTACAAGATCAAGACTATACTGCTCCAGATGCGCCGCATCTCACTTATGACATGCGCCGCATCACTATCAATATTTCACCAGATACGATCCAAGATACAAGAGGACATGCGCCGCATCTATAAATGGAGTTACGCCGCATCTTCTGGCGGTGTACGAATATTCCTGAATATTATAATCTTGGACCCCACGCGAAGTTAAGTACATGCGCCGCATCTACTTACTAGATGCGCCGCATCTTACCCTCAGACAGAAACTATAAATACCCCAAGACCAGACGAATTCCGAGTTTTTGGGTCGTGACACATATTATATCCGAAGACCGAAGACCAGAAACCTAGGACGAATTCAGTCAAGGCAGCAGCACAAGACACACCCAAATCAAAGATACAAGAGCTGTAAGAAGGTGCTGCATGTGTTTAATTCATTAAGTAGTTTTGTTTTATTGTGTTAGTAAACTTTAATTCATCAAGATTGGTGGCTTGTGTAATGTGACAACGGAAAGATTGCACTCCCTTAAAACTGCTTTCTCATTAATTAAAGTTTATATGTTGATGTCATTGGTGACTTTTATTAGTGCATTGATAACCTCTGTGTCTAGCTGAGCGTTGATCGGGTCGCCATGCCTCTGCCCTCGCCTGTTTATTAGATCGCCTATGCATTCTATGGTCTGTAGAAAAGTAGGAGAAAGATAAACGGGATAGTCATAAGTAATCATTAAGGGTTTACTCGCCGATAAGATTAGAACCAACGAGAAAGGACTTAATCTCGGTGCGTTGCATCGAACTATACACTTCATATAACACTAGCAATAAAACAAGTGACAAACTACTTATTATAAGGACAGCCCTCTTATTGTCTCAAGTATTTATCTGTGTACGTGTGTGCTACTTGCTGATTCGTGCCTATTGGTTTAGTTTATTATTTAATTGCAACCAAATCGTACCAGTCTCTCAGGCTGAACCCCCTTGCGTTAGAATAGGTTGTATAGCTAACTTAATATATTAAAATACTGATTAGAATAACTAGATAATACGTTCCACTCTTAGTGATCGACACTCTACTTACCATTATATTCATACTGACCGGGTACACTGCTCGTTAAGTGTGTGTGTTATTGATAAGTCGGCTAAATATAAATTTAAAACTTGAGTAGGCATTAAAACTGCTAAACCGCAACGACACATCACGCGCATCAAGGTGTAATGAGATAGGTTAGGATAGTCATCCACCACGAGCCCAGACAAATCAAATATAGTAACCATAGAGGGGATGCCTCTCAGATAATATGAGGGGTGACCTCATGTACCAAAATGGAGTGATCAGCTCCCAGATATATGTGAAGGGCATGTATTGCACACAGTACCAATCACCAGACAATAACAAATCAATATAGATAATCCACTAACAGAACAGATCTAGGATGCATCCATACGCCCCTGCAAACAAATCATAATCATAATGGCCATAGCAGATAACAAATAAGGGACGGTGTGGAACATCACTCAACCACACTAGAGTCATGCCATTGGTGCATCAATGACATGGCCATGTTACCTTCATGGCTAGGGTCACAAATTTTGGCTCGGGTATCAAACTAAGAGTCAGATATCAAATCAAAATCAGAATGCCATATCCAATGGTCCATAACAGATGGTTCATAACAGATGGTTCATAATCAAATATTTCAGAAGTAATATCAAAGGTCCAAATCAGAGTTTATCAGATAAAGGTTTACAAAGCAAAGGATCATGGCAAAGGTTCACAACAAAAGGGAACATAGCAATGGCTTAGGGAATCTTAAACGAATCAGAAATCAAAATCATATCAAGGGAATAAGACACCCTTACTGAAAAAGGGCAGAGTATTTGTACCTTATTACGAATGCAACAAAGACAAGAGACAGAAAGCACAAAAATAGATCAAGGCCTCTCCTTATCCACACCTAAAGGAGCAGAAAAGAATTAATACAAAGGGGTTCAAGTTCAGATTACCATTTTTAGTTATCTTTCCATTTTAAGTAACTTTCTATTTTTAGCAGGTTTCCAAATTTAGTAAGTTTCCATTTTTAGAAAGTTTCCTTATTTAGTAAGTTTCCATAATTAGAAAGATTAAAGCATTTAATTTAGATTAAGTCATTAAATAAGCTTATTATGGCCATAGGGTATATTTCAGCAAGTTATGATAGTTTAGGGTTAAATATAACAACTTTCATAATTTAGGGTTTTAGATGTAATTATACCAAAGTTAAGGGTCTAAAATGAAATTATTACAAATTATACATTCAATCCATAATTTAACCATGTATACGATTTAAGTACTTCAAATTTGACCATTTTAAATTTTATACCCTTTAGTTTATAAATTTCCAATTTAAACCCCATACTTCAATAAATCAAATTTTAACCCTTTACATATTTATATTTGCACAACAAGCCCTCAATTTAACAAAATTACAGATTATACCTCTTATTTTAATATAAGTACGATTTACCCTCATCTTTAAGCAATTTACAAAACTAGCCCTTTACTTAATAAAAAGTCCAATTCGATTCATTAATTTACCATATTTACACATTAAACCCTTAAGTGTCCAATTTTACATGTTACACCCTTATTATCCTTATTTATACGAAACACCCTCAAGTTTCCAGAATTTACAAACAAGCCCCTCTATTTTATTTAATTACAAATCGGATTATTATTTACACGATTTACAAAATAAATCCCTAAGTTGCATATTTTACGAAAAAGGACACCCATGTTATATTTTATACGAACCAGCCCTGATCTAAGGTATATTACAAAAATAACCCACAAGTTTAAATAATTACAAAACACCCCTTTTAGTTTCAAAATTCAACTCGGTAACAATTTTTATTTACAAAACCCTAAACCTAATTTTACCCATCATCACCCAATCATTAAATCATCATAATAACATCCTTTATTTCCATATCCAACCCCCAAAACATCAAACCCTAATTCGCTCGTTAGGGTTCTTATTCTTTTCAAGTTTTCTTTATATACCCGATAGTAAAATAAATTCGACAAGGCAATTATAGGCTATAAAAAATCGAATGAGTATTTTTCCAGAGTCATATGGTTCATATAGATCTCAAATAAAATGAGTTCCCAACCCATAAAATTCGTATAGACATATTTGTATTTTATTTACGTTTTTGTTCACTATAATTCGTATGATCATTCTAGCTTGCATGATTCGAATCTATCAATTTATATGAGTCTTATATGATGAAAAGACATGAGAAAAATACCAGATCGAAGTTTGAACGTGTGGATCAATCGTACGAATTTTGTACCTCACGGATGGAATTAACGACCAAAGAAAACCCTAGCGATCAAACCAATGAATCCCACGACCTCTAGCTATTTTTCCCAGCTACTTTTGATGATGAAGAACCCCAGAAAAATGCCCACTTGATTCCAGAAAATCGGATGAAGATGATAATAATTTGTGTGTGTGTTTTTGATGTTTCGGTATATTATTAAAAGAGATAAAAGGTAGTTTAGCTAAATAGGGAATGATAGGCCGGATTATGGGGGGGATTATGGGCTTAAGAACTGTCACTAATATGACCAAATCAATTTTTTTTCAAAATCTTGATTTCTTGAATTATTTCCATGTTTAAATTAGTTTATATTAATAATTATTAATAATAATAATACATACATTTAGATATTCGGCCATAGGACATTTTGTGTGTTAATATGATTTTTTTGTACTTTACAAATGTTAAAATGTAGTAGTAGAAAATAATTTACTTTATATCTTGATCATTTCCAGAAGTTCGGGATTAATTTGGTGCTTTATAAACTTATTAATCAATTTTTGAAGTTATAAGGGCAATTTGGTCTTTTTACAGGTTTTAGGTTTTTGGGGTATTACAACTTCTTCCCCCTTAAAAAAATTTCGTCCTCGAAATTTGCGAAGAACCAGAAACAAAACAGAACGGAAAACAAAACAAAGGCATACCAGATCAGAACAAGAAATGTGGATAACTAAAATAGCTTCGGTTATGAGTTCATGGGTTCTCATTGGTGTAGAGATGGATATACGATTTGTTAATGGTGTTGGAGTTATATTAAGTCTCTTGGCCAACGGATTAGATATAACGGAATAATGCAAAGACAAAACGATCACCAATGAAAAGAAAGCCGGTAATTGTACCTGATGAGTCCGTCGCATGATCATGAGTATAAGCATAAACTCGACCCATAGTGGGAGATGGCTTAGCCGAGTCTATTGGTACAATATGGCCCTTCTTGGGACAGTCCTTAACCCTATGATGAGTAGAGCCACACGAAAAACAACCACCAGTAACCTTAAAGCAAGGACCCGGATGAGCCTTTCCGCAAGTAGTACATAGAGGTGGAGGAGGCAAAGCCTCAATAGGCTTCTTCTGACTTGAAGAACTCGAATGATGACTCTGCTGAGAACCCCGAGTCGACTGCTCTCTGAACTCCTGACGCCTCCTCTGTTCATATCCCTGGTCTTGACGACTCCTATGCTCCCGACTCTGGTCCTGACGACCCTGCTCCCTAAAGCTCACACGATTTCCATCTCTGTCTCTCTTATTCGAACCCTCTTCAGCATGCAACAACTCAATATTACGGGCCGCGTCCGCAACTAAAGCAACATCCTCATACTCAGTGTTCACAATACGATCCAATACCCACTTCTTCAATGCCCATTTAAAGTGCCTAGCCTGACGATGAGCATTACCCGTAACCTCTGGTCCAACAAAACTAGCCAACCTCATGAACCTCTGCATGAATTCCCCAGACGACTCTCGATCCAACTGATGAATAGTCCCATACTCACGTTCGTACCTCTGCTGCTCAGACAACGGAATATACTGCTTATAAAATATGACACAAAAATCCTCCCATGAACAAGTATCAACGAAATCCTCTTCCTGTGACTGAACATACGCTGTCCACCAACTCAGCGCATCACCCTCCAATTTGAATGTGGCCAAACGCGTCTTGAATTCATCAGCTCAACCCAAGACTCTGAACAGTTTCTCAATATGAGTGATCCAATCCTCTGCCTCTGTGGGAGTGGCAGCAGACCGAAAAGAAAGAGGTTTGAGCTTATTGAACCTTTCGATCCAAACATGAATACCAGTAGGTGGAGCACCGCCACCACCACCACCTGATGAACCCGCACCATTACCTCCCGATGAACCCGCACCATTTCTGATGTCATTGGTGATTTGGGTCACCAACTGAGGAAGAGCATTAGCCAAAGCAGCGGCTATCATGGCCTCGAAGTCAGGGCCATCCTCTCCATTTTGGTATTCAGTATTACGCGTATTCACCATCTGAACGATCATTAAAACGATTAGCAAAATAGGGAAGAATAGGCACGAAAGGAAAGACGAAACAGAAACCTATGTCTACCCAAACCCTCACCAGTCAAAACTTAAGTCTTAAGGGTCAAATCCTAGGGTCCATATGATCCACAGGCCATGGCTTAGGTACTACAGGTCGCAACCTGGGCTCTGATACCATAATTTTAACACCCCAACCCGGCAAAGGTAGAAGCATCACATTATGGTGACAAATCAAAGCGTACATAATACACAGCGGAAGTCTTAAACCAAAATTCATTAAAGAAGTCAAGCCAACACGGCTTAAGCCAAAAACATAAGTTCAAATGATAACGAATAATCCAAAGGAACGAACAATAGAATGAAATCCAGTCTAAACAAATGTCATAAATAAAGGTGGTCATCTAAGGTAGCAACTCCATCTAAGCTCTACTCTCATCCCCATAGCAAAATCCCAGCTCCTAGCTTAGATACCTGCCGCAGGAAAAGGAAAATGTGGTTGAGCTTAAAAAGCTCAGTGAACAGATACATAAACAAAGTAATGATAACGAAACAGAAATAAGATATGGTGCAATGGGGAACATCATGAGGTATAAACAATGTGAAGGTGTAATGAGATAGGTTAGGATAGTCATCCACCACGAGCCCAGACAAATCAAATATAGTAACCATAGAGGGGATGCCTCTCAGATAATATGAGGGGTGACCTCATGTATCAAAATGGAGTGATCAGCTCCCAGATATATGTGAAGGGCATGTATTGCACACAGTACCAATCACCAGACAATAACAAATTAATATAGATAATCCACTAACAGAACAGATCTAGGATGCATCCATACGCCCCTGCAAACAAATCATAATCATAATGGCCATAGCAGATAACAAATAAGGGACGGTGTGGAACATCTCTCAACCACACTAGAGTCATGCCATTGGTGAATCAATGACATGGCCATGTTACCTTCATGGCTAGGGTCACAAATTTTGGCTCGGGTATCAAACTAAGAGTCAGATATCAAATCAAAATCAGAATGTCATATCCAATGGTCCATAACAGATGGTTCATAACAGATGGTTCATAATCAAATATTTCAGAAGTAATATCAAAGGTCCAAATCAGAGTTTATCAGATAAAGGTTTACAAAGCAAAGGATCATGGCAAAGGTTCACAACAAAAGGGAACATAGCAATGGCTTAGGGAATCTTAAACAAATAAGAAATCAAAATCATATCAAGGGAATAAAACACCCTTACTGAAAAAGGGCAGAGTATCTGTACCTTATTACGAATGCAACAAAGACAAGAGACATAAAGCACATAAATAAATCAAGGCCTCTCCTTATCCACACCTAAAGGAGCAGAAAAGAATTAATACAAAGGGGTTCAAGTTCAGATTACCATTTTTAGTTATCTTTCCATTTTAAGTAACTTTCTATTTTTAGCAGGTTTCCAAATTTAGTAAGTTTTCATTTTTAGAAAGTTTCCTTATTTAGTAAGTTTCCATAATTAGAAAGATTAAAGCATTTAATTTAGATTAAGTCATTAAATAAGCATATTATGGCCATAGGGTATATTTCAGCAAGTTATGATAGTTTAGGGTTAAATATAACAACTTTCATAATTTAGGGTTTTAGATGTAATTATACCAAAGTTAAGGGTCTAAAATGCAATTATTACAAATTATACATTCAATCCATAATTTAACCATGTATACGATTTAAGTACTTCAAATTTGACCATTTTACATTTTATACCCTTTAGTTTATAAATTTCCAATTTAAACCCCATACTTCAATAAATCACATTTTAACCCTTTACATATTTATATTTGCACAACAAGCCCTCAATTTAACAAAATTACAGATTATACCTCTTATTTTAATATAAGTACGATTTACCCTCATCTTTAAGCAATTTACAAAACTAGCCCTTTACTTAATAAAAAGTCCAATTCGATTCATTAATTTACCATATTTACACATTAAACCCTTAAGTGTCCAATTTTACATATTACACCCTTATTATCCTTATTTATACGAAACAAGCCCCTCTATTTTATTTAATTACAAATCGGATTACTTATTTATACGATTTACAAAATAAATCCCTAAGTTGCATATTTTACGGAAAAGGACACCCATGTTATATTTTATACGAACCAGCCCTGATCTAAGGTATATTACAAAAATAACCCACAAGTTTAAATTATTACAAAACACCCCTTTTAGTTTCAAAATTCAACTCGGTAACAATTTTTATTTACAAAACCCTAAACCTAATTTTACCCATCATCACCCAATCATTAAATCATCATAATAACATCCTTTATTTCCATATCCAACCCCCAAAACATCAAACCCTAATCCGCTCATTAGGGTTCTTATTCTTTTCACGTTTTCTTTTTATACCCGATAGTAAAATAAATTCGACAAGGCAATTATAGGCTATAACAAATCGAATGAGTATTTTTCCAGAGTCATATGGTTCATATAGATCTCAAATAAAATAAGTTCCCAACCTATAAAATTCGTATAGACATATTTGTATTTTATTTACGTTTTTGTTCACTATAATTCGTATGATCATTCTAGCTTGCATGATTCGAATCTATCAATTTATATGAGTCTTATATGATGAAAAGACATGAGAAAAATACCAGATCGAAGTTTGAACGTGTGGATCAAGCGTACGAATTTTGTACCTCACGGATGGAATTAACGACCAAAGAAAACCCTAGCGATCAAACCAATGAATCCCACGACCTCTAGCTATTTTTCCCAGCTACTTTTGATGATGAAGAACGCCAAAAAAATGCCCACTTGATTCCAGAAAATCAGATGAAGATGATAATAATTTTTGTGTGTGTTTTTGACGTTTCGGTATATTATTAAAAGAGATAAAAGGTAGTTTAGCTAAATAGGGAATGATAGGCCGGATTATGGGCTTAAGAACCGGCACTAATATGACCAAATCAATTTGTTTTCAAAATCTTGATTTCTTGAATTATTTCCATGTTTAAATTAGTTTATATTAATAATTATTAATAATAATAATACATACATTTAGATATTCGGCCATAGGACATTTTGTGTGTTAATATGATTTTTTTGTACTTTACAAATGTTAAAATTTAGTAGTAGAAATTAATTTACTTCATATCTTGATCATTTCCAGAAGTTCGGGATTAATTTGGTGCTTTATAAACTTATTAATCAATTTTTGAAGTTATAAGGGCAATTTGGTCTTTTTACACGTTTTAGATTTTTGGGGTATTACACTCACATACTTCCTGACCTGCCTAAGATTGACAATAGCATGTGTGACTGATTTTAGTAATAGTTGGGAAAATTAATTGGCATTTATCGAATCCTCCTACAACCACATGTTATCACGCCAGTATCACGACAGCGCCACTTGAAGCACTTTATGGTCGGAAGTGTCGATCACCTTTTTGTTGGGCTAAAGTTGGAGATGTCCAACTCACGGGTCCAGAAATCATTCATGAAATGACCGAGAAGATTGTACAAATCAAGAACAGACTGCAAGCTGCAAGAGAACGGCAGAAGAGTTATGCCAATATACGATGCAAACTTTTGGAGTTTAATGTGGGTGACAGAGTTATGCTCAAAGTTTTGCCATGAAAGGGCGTGATTCATTTTGGGAAGCATGGGAAACTAAATCCACGTTTCATCGGGCCATTCAAGATCCTAGCTAGGTATGGCCAAGTAGCGTACAAGTTAGAACTACCAGAAAAGCTTCAAGGAATTCACAACACTTTCCACATTTCAAATCTGAAGAAGTGTTTTTCAGAAGAGAGTCTTGTCATTCCGTTGGAGGAGCTTCGAATTAATGACAAACTGCACTTTATAGAAGAACCTGTAGAAATTATGGACCAAGAGGTCAAGCAGCTGAAGCAAAGCCGCATCCCCATTGTCAAGGTTCGTTGGAACAATCGATGATGACCAGAATACACATGGGAAAGAGAAGACCAGATGCGTCAGAAATATCCTCATCTCTTCGCCAACACATCATCACCATATAACTTGAACTGAATCCCGGGACGAGATTCCCCTTAAAGGGATAGGTACTGTAACAATTCATAATTTTGAGGTCATTATTTAATTATTTAATTTTACTTAATAGTTTATTTTAAATAAATTTACTCTTGCGAGTAACTAAATAGGTTATTCCGCGTACGTCGTTAAACGTACATTTAACTTAAACCGACACCTGACAATACTCAATATATCTATTTTTATGCATTTTGGTTTCTTACAATCATAATTTAAATATCCCATTTTCACTTTTGCATTTTAATTAAACTTTGCACATTTTGCGCTTTGCGCGGTTTCAATTTTTAAACATCAAGTAATCACCCAACAAACTCAAGGATCACCTAAAATATCAAAATATATTTTGATGTCAAGTTTTAAAAATTTTTTAGTTTTATATTTTTACGTTACTCAATTGTAAGTTTCGCGTCTTAAAAACTAAACGATTGCAATTACCAGGATCAAACTATAAACTAAACGGTACCTCTTAAAGAAAATAACACAAGAAAAATACCAAATCCACCACCTCACAAATAAGATGGTTAATTTGTAAATGTGTCTTATGACACTTGTGTCATTTCTTCTTCTTTGTCTCCCACTCACTTATAAAATCACCAACACAAACCACAATACCATAAACCACCTTATTTCTAGATCTCAAAACTAGAAAATTTTTTACTCTTCCTCTCTTGGTGTGGTCGTGGAATCATAAGCACACAAACACCATCACCACCAAATTTCTTGGCTAGTTTATTTGCTCATCTTGAAGATCTAGTGCTCTTTCATCTTGATTTCTCTTGTATTCCATCTCATTTGTGTAAGAAACCACACAATAATTTCCATTTCACTACTGATCTATATTTAATTTCATGTCTTTTTCATGTTTCATATGCTTGTTGTATTAATTTATGCATTGTACATAGCTTAAAATACCTAAAACTATGATTGGGACTAAGTTTGCAAAGACCCTTTGGACCAGGGACTGTTTTTGTAATTAATGCACTAAATCAGTACACTTTGAGACTTAGGTAAAAATATATGACTGTATATCTATCTCTTAGCTTCGATTGGCCGGGTATTTGGTCGTGAGACGATACCCAATGAATTAATTAGAAAATAAACAGAAAAGGTTGTCGGAAAACGCACACCAGATTTGAATGGCTAAAAAGTATAAAAATTTGTATTGAACCCTCTAATGCACAAAACATCAAAGTTGTAGGTAACATATTAACTTAAACGTAGTCGAAAACCTCACATAAAAAGGAGTTACGAAACTCAATTTATCGCAAAAACGGTGGGACTGTTAGGTGCTGTCCCGATCAGACTTGACATATTAGGGTAAAATGGTAATTTCACATAAGTTATATACTTTTCTGAATAGTGGGACCCACAAATCTGATTAGTACACTTAAATACATTTCTGAAAATATAAAATTTGTAATATAACTCCTTACGGGTTAGGAGATACGGAGTTTTTGGTAACGAATATCCACTTTTATTCAAAACCCGCACTTAACCTAAAATTCTATAACTTATAAAAATTTACTTAAAAATAAGTCAAATATATTTTTATGACATCTAAAAACACTATAAGTGTTAATAAAAATTATGAAACTATTTTACAAACTTAAAAATATATATAAACTATAATTTTGTTAACATATGATAAATTTTACTCTTACCTGAAGTGGTAGGACCCACTTTCGAAAATAAACCCGATAAGCTTACCTTTGGACAATTTGACCACATATCGACATAATAGGATTTTTGACTATAGAAAGAACATAAAAACCCGAACCTCGGACAACATATATATTGGGGCTCGTAACACTTTCCTAACTTGTCAATTATAGTCCCTGTCATTTTATAAACCTTAAAAACTCTATGTACAATTGCATGATTGATATAATAAATATATAAAACTTTCTAGCATCCGTATTCTATTATTTTAAAAACCTAAGACGCAACATATTATTTTTAGGTTGCTCGTAGGACGTGTTGGTTTCCTCATTTCTTACTTTAATCTTGCTATTTGATCTTTGGTGAGTTCATAGCCCCACTTTAACTATTTAAATTGTTTATAAACCTATTGGGGGAGATACATGCTATTTTATAATTTGGACACAAGTGCTTTGAACTGTATGCTTACCTGAATGTATTATTGCCTAAGTACCGTTATTGCCAAAAATAAGTCCCTAGCATCATGAACCATTAATCATTTCCATGTGAGCGCGAATATTGTGAATAGGCCTATTGGGATTGACGAATCCCGTTTGTGTTGATCAGATGGATATCACAAATGCACTATATTTGAATACCTAGGTAAAATGGCAAATTACCTACTTCTTCTAGGGCTTTATTATCATCTCTATGATACATCCAGTTAACATTTTGAGTGTCATGAGCTTAGTGCAATAATAACTACTTTATCAATTGTCTCTTAAACTTGAAATCTTGTGGTCCATTATTTATTTATATACCTATGAATTTCACTCAACCTTTGTGTTGACTTTTTAATATGTTTTATCTCAGGTTTTAAGGTATTTGGCAAGCACGAAGTCGTACGGAGAATGTTTTGATGGCTTGCATAATATTATCATTCGATAAACCTTTATAAACTATTATGCTTACGTGTTATGCAAATTAAAACTATTTGGGACCTCTTGTAAACTCTGATATTTATTTTGATCGAATGATAAACTTTTAAAAACGTCTCATTTAGACTCGTTTTCTATGATTATGACTGTTGTACTAATAAGTAGCACCCCAATGATATTACATTCCGTTGCGATATTTTGGGGGTGTTACAGGCCAGGACCCCTCCGTGCCTCAACTAAATTCCGTCTACTACTAGACTTCTTCTCTCTCTTCTCTCTGTGGGCGATTTTGGCGATTTCGTCTCCTTCAAGCAACTTTTCAACCCTGGCAATTTAGGGTTTTAGGTTGTGAATCTTCACTGTCATCCCCCTTGTTTTATTCCTCTTTTCCTTTCTCCATTGTTATGCCAAGTGAACCTCTTAAACCTCCTGACCCTCTTCTTGAGGAGTTTAGTACTCTTACGGGGATGTCGTCAGAGGGCTTGAAACATGCTCCTATTGATATGTCTGCTATTAATAGGTCTTCTAAGCCTAGGGGTAGACCTAAGGGGGTGAAGAATCGTGTTAAGCTTAAGGTTCTTTCTCCTGGATCTGCGTCTGTTGGGGCTGGTGCTATTCTTAAAAGGCTTAGGAATTCAAAGATGGGTGGTAAAGGTAGGAGTCGCAGTGAATCTTCTCCTATGGTTCGAAATGGTAAGCACCCTAATTCTAGTAATTCCCCTGTTGATGATGCTCTGTCTAAGGTTTTAGATAGGATTGCATATGATAAGAATATTTCTAGTCAAATGGTGTTTAGGGAAGGTATTAATGTTTGTGTTTCATATGTTGTAAATGATAAAAAGGATAAGAGTCATTGTTCCATTGGTGGGAATGATGGTTCCTTTATTTATAGTCCTATTGAACCTGTTGTTTCTGATATGGAGGTTAATAGGGAGAGTATGGTAGATAAGGTGGATGGTTTAAGGGATAATGTAGATCCTTTGTTAGTGAGTAATAATACTAGTAAGCTTAACATGGCTTATGCAGAGCATGGTAAGGATGAAGGTGTTAGGAAAACTACTAAGGATGGGAAGGTTGATGTGAGGGAAAATGATACTTTTGTATTTGGGGATGTTCAGAGGAACAAGGGTATTTTGAACAATCCTCATGTTGGCCTTTCAAAGGTGCAATTTGGTCCTAGCTTGTTTTATAGTTCTAGTAAGCCTTGGTCTTCTTCTAAGGCTGGTGTGAACTCTGTTAACATTGAATCTTTTGCTGAAAAAATGAAGAAAGGGGTTGAAGATAGGGACTTACAAATGTAGTTTGTGCCTCAGTTTGTTTCTACACAAAGTAATGGTACAAAGAGAATTGCTATTTCTGTTGAGGATATTAAAAAGGGTAGTGAAGCTTGTGCATTACAGTTATATGGTTATTTTATGGGTACCTCTATGGATTATAGAGTTGTTAATGCTAATCTGAGTAAAATGTAGAGGGCCTATGGGATTGCTGATACTTATGAACCTTCCTTAGGGATAGTTAGATTTAAGAATGAGACCGATGAGGTAAACTACCAAATGCCATATAAGATAGAGCAATTCCAACACTTGTCAAATGTTGAGAAGGAGCTTAAGCAAGCAGTCTACTATAGAAATGATGGAGATAGAAGTAAAGGAGTAGACTATGTTATGGGAAGGATATTCGGTTTCTACAAGGATTGTTTGAAATTACTCATGATAAGCCAGAGAATTTTGCATGAAAAATCTGACGGCGTCACCCTTTAATGTGATCAAGGTCGTCACGGCTTAAGCTAAAGAGGGACGGCGTCAAGCACTAATCTGACGGCGTCAAGCCTTGATAAGCCAGAGCGGATTTTGGAGGTCTAAAGAGGGACGGCGTCAGGAAGGCCATCCGGGAACCCTAAAAGCGGCGAGGTGACGGCGTCAGGATCTACAACGTGACGCCGTCAGCCCTTAACTTCTATATATAGTTTTGCAATTTTTTGTCATTAGTGTGGAACTTTGTGTGTAACCTTTTGGGAGGAAACCCTAAGACGATTTTAGCAGCTTTTTCAAGGCTTTTTGCCTTGAGATCTTCCATGTTACATTGAAGATAAGTTATCAATTAATCATTCAATATGTCTATGTGTTGTTTGATTCTATCTTGTTCTTGTCTTTTGTTTAACATGCTAGGCTAGATTTATCTTGTGTTTGCTTAGATCTAATGAAACCTAGCTATTGATTGTTGGTTATTAGTGTGTTATTAATTGTATTGGATGATTGTTCATCTATGTTAGGCTTAAGAAAACTGGCTAACTTCCTATTCGGTAACTTGCTTGAACGTCTTAAGAAACATGAACCAATGCGTACTAAGGTTTTTATGGTTGTATTTAATGCATGAGCGAATTCTAGTGATCCCATGTTAGGAGCTTCCTAGCCGGCTCGTCATAGGAGTGAAGTAGGAGCTTATAGAGTTGGGGAAGTACGTACGCCACCCCACGATTGGTATTAAGGAATACACCCGTCATCCACGCGATTAATACACACTAATCAACCGGTAAAAGATAGTTAGGGAGTAAGGAAATCTAAGTAAACACATTTCTCTCCACATAAGTTTTACCACCTTTTCATTTTTAGTTATTTTATTTTATTTGCATTCGTAGTTATTTGGGTTAGTTGATTAGCAACTAATTCCGCCCACTCTTTCAAACCCGAGATTTTACTTGCTTTCATAAAAATTATAAAAACATAAAAAAGAATCTTCTCTCACCCCTAGACCTATTAGAGTAGTTTTTCAATCCTAACGACACTATTCCCTGTGGAGAACGATCAATCCCCCGTACTTACCACTACACTATACTACATCGGTCAGGTACACTGCCTGGTGGGGTTGTAAGCCTCTTGAGATCCCTCGAGAGGTAAAACCTGTTGTAAGGTCGCAAAACCACGCATCAAGTTTTTGGCGCCGTTGCCGGGGAATAGTTATTGTTTAGGTTGAATTTTTATTTTATAGGTCTACTCACTAGATTCCTTTCTAGTGAGATTTTTATTTTATTTTTGTAGGTTTTCTTTAGTCTATCTTTTTTTTCTTCGTTTCTTTGTTCGTAACCATTACCATCCGACATCATGGAAGATGGTAATATTCTCGATCCCAACAACCCACCACCACAACAACCACCACCACCTCCTAGAGCCCGTACCTTAGGAGACTACTCCCGTCCTAGCCACCATGGCTATCGAAACACCATTGAGCTCACTCAAGGAGCCAATGTCACTCCCTTGCGATCCGACACCATCCGGTTGGTGCAAAGCGGATGCGCATTCCATGGACTTCGTTCCGAAGATCCTAATCAACATCTCAAGGACTTTCTCAAAATTGTTGATTCCATAGACCTTGATGTTGCCACTCGAGAGACGACCCGACTGCGTCTCTTTTAATTCTCTCTGCGGGACCAAGCTAGTCAATGGCTAGAGCGTCTACCCGCAGGATCCATCACCTCTTGGGATGATCTCACTACTCGTTTCCTTGCTCAGTTTTTCCCACCAGGAAGAACTACCAAGCTAAGGAATGAGATCTTGATGTTCCAACAACGTCAAGGCGAAACCCTCTACGAGGCATGGACTCGATTCAAGGACTTACTCCAAAAAGTCCCTCACCATGGCATAGAACTTTGGCTCCAAGTCCAAATCTTCTATGACCATATCAATCTTTCCACGAGGCAAACCATTGACCAATCGGCCGGTGGTAAGCTACGTGATCTAAGTGCGGAACAATCATGGGCTCTCCTAGAAGATCTTGCTCTTTATGACAACGAAAGTTGGAGTGACCCCCGTGATTTGAATAAAACGGTCAAGGCAATATCTTTGCCTTCGAGCAATTCAAGCACTTCCGATCGTAGGATCATAGAACTTGAAGACCAAGTCAAGTTTCTCATGAAATCCTACGAGGCTCCTAAACCTTCAAGCCAAGTGAACAAAATCACTTCTTCATGTGAATTATGTAGTGGTCCCCACGACACTCGTGATTGCATGGAACTCCCCGAACAAGCTTTTGCGGACTACGCATCCTCGTGTACCGACGGAGCGGGAGACAAGTGGTACACTTTCAAACCCGAGCCAAACCCTTACGGTGATTCATACAACCCCTCATGGAAAAATCACCCAAACCTTAGGTGGAAACAAAACCAAAACGCACAACAAACCAATTCTTCCAACCCACCTAATCGTTTCCAATCAAGCGGTTCCAACTCGAACCGTACTTTCAATAACAATCCTTCCCACAATTATGGTAGTACCAATAATCTTGAAGGATTGATGTCCAATTTTATGGCATCTCAAGAAGCTCGGATAGCCAGATTCGAATCCGAATTCAATCAACAACAAACGGAGATGACCAGTAAAATTGACAACTTATTGAAAGCCCTCAATAACCAAGTGCTATCACCTCCACATAAGGACGCTAGGAACACAAATAGCGGACCCCAAGTAAAAGACTCCTCTTCATCCAAACATGTCCACTTCGTCAACATTGTCACTATCAAACCGATTGATAGGAATGAAGATAATAGTGAACCTATGGATGAGGTTAAGAAAGTCGAGGTTGATAAGGAAGTTAGGACAAGTGAGATTGAAGAAGTAGATGATGATGAGGACTACTTCAATAGGCTACCCACTAAGGAAGAGCGCGCATATCATACAGACTTATTCGATGACCCCGAGACACCATACTTCCTAGGTAGACCAATTATAAAAATAGGCGACCCTTCTAATCTCAACATACCATGCAACATTGGACATTTACATGTATGGAAATCCTACATCGACCTTAGATCACCCATAAACATCATGACTAGAGCCCACTACAACTTGATAATGAAAAATCAACTTGGGTATAGGATGTTCCCTGACAAGGGTTGGATGAGTAACTTCACGGGAAGAGTTAAGGGATTACCGGTTTATGTAGGAAACTTCACCTATGTCACCGACTTTGTAATTGTAGAAGATATCCGCCCAATAGTCGATGCATCCTTAACTCAAGTGGTTTTTGGAAAACCATTTGTTGAGGTCTCTAGAATGACTTATGAACCTTCCTTAGGGATAGTTAGATTTAAGAATGAGACCGATGAGGTAAACTACCAAATGCCATATAAGATAGAGCAATTCCAACACTTGTCAAATGTTGAGAAGGAGCTTAAGCAAGCAGTCTACTATAGAAATGATGGAGATAGAAGTAAAGGAGTAGACTATGTTATGGGAAGGATATTCGGTTTCTACAAGGATTGTTTGAAATTACTCATGATAAGCCAGAGAATTTTGCATGAAAAATCTGACGGCGTCACCCTTTAATGTGATCAAGGTCGTCACGGCTTAAGCTAAAGAGGGACGGCGTCAAGCACTAATCTGACGGCGTCAAGCCTTGATAAGCCAGAGCGGATTTTGGAGGTCTAAAGAGGGACGGCGTCAGGAAGGCCATCCGGGAACCCTAAAAGCGGCGAGGTGACGGCGTCAGGATCTACAACGTGACGCCGTCAGCCCTTAACTTCTATATATAGTTTTGCAATTTTTTGTCATTAGTGTGGAACTTTGTGTGTAACCTTTTGGGAGGAAACCCTAAGACGATTTTAGCAGCTTTTTCAAGGCTTTTTGCCTTGAGATCTTCCATGTTACATTGAAGATAAGTTATCAATTAATCATTCAATATGTCTATGTGTTGTTTGATTCTATCTTGTTCTTGTCTTTTGTTTAACATGCTAGGCTAGATTTATCTTGTGTTTGCTTAGATCTAATGAAACCTAGCTATTGATTGTTGGTTATTAGTGTGTTATTAATTGTATTGGATGATTGTTCATCTATGTTAGGCTTAAGAAAACTGGCTAACTTCCTATTCGGTAACTTGCTTGAACGTCTTAAGAAACATGAACCAATGCGTACTAAGGTTTTTATGGTTGTATTTAATGCATGAGCGAATTCTAGTGATCCCATGTTAGGAGCTTCCTAGCCGGCTCGTCATAGGAGTGAAGTAGGAGCTTATAGAGTTGGGGAAGTACGTACGCCACCCCACGATTGGTATTAAGGAATACACCCGTCATCCACGCGATTAATACACACTAATCAACCGGTAAAAGATAGTTAGGGAGTAAGGAAATCTAAGTAAACACATTTCTCTCCACATAAGTTTTACCACCTTTTCATTTTCAGTTATTTTATTTTATTTGCATTCGTAGTTATTTGGGTTAGTTGATTAGCAACTAATTCCGCCCACTCTTTCAAACCCGAGATTTTACTTGCTTTCATAAAAATTATAAAAACATAAAAAAGAATCTTCTCTCACCCCTAGACCTATTAGAGTAGTTTTTCAATCCTAACGACACTATTCCCTGTGGAGAACGATCAATCCCCCGTACTTACCACTACACTATACTACATCGGTCAGGTACACTGCCTGGTGGGGTTGTAAGCCTCTTGAGATCCCTCGAGAGGTAAAACCTGTTGTAAGGTCGCAAAACCACGCATCAAGTTTTTGGCGCCGTTGCCGGGGAATAGTTATTGTTTAGGTTGAATTTTTTATTTTATAGGTCTACTCACTAGATTCCTTTCTAGTGAGATTTTTATTTTATTTTTGTAGGTTTTCTTTAGTCTATCTTTTTTTTCTTCGTTTCTTTGTTCGTAACCATTACCATCCGACATCATGGAAGATGGTAATATTCTCGATCCCAACAACCCACCACCACAACAACCACCACCACCTCCTAGAGCCCGTACCTTAGGAGACTACTCCCGTCCTAGCCACCATGGCTATCGAAACACCATTGAGCTCACTCAAGGAGCCAATGTCACTCCCTTGCGATCCGACACCATCCGGTTGGTGCAAAGCGGATGCGCATTCCATGGACTTCGTTCCGAAGATCCTAATCAACATCTCAAGGACTTTCTCAAAATTGTTGATTCCATAGACCTTGATGTTGCCACTCGAGAGACGACCCGACTGCGTCTCTTTTAATTCTCTCTGCGGGACCAAGCTAGTCAATGGCTAGAGCGTCTACCCGCAGGATCCATCACCTCTTGGGATGATCTCACTACTCGTTTCCTTGCTCAGTTTTTCCCACCAGGAAGAACTACCAAGCTAAGGAATGAGATCTTGATGTTCCAACAACGTCAAGGCGAAACCCTCTACGAGGCATGGACTCGATTCAAGGACTTACTCCAAAAAGTCCCTCACCATGGCATAGAACTTTGGCTCCAAGTCCAAATCTTCTATGACCATATCAATCTTTCCACGAGGCAAACCATTGACCAATCGGCCGGTGGTAAGCTACGTGATCTAAGTGCGGAACAATCATGGGCTCTCCTAGAAGATCTTGCTCTTTATGACAACGAAAGTTGGAGTGACCCCCGTGATTTGAATAAAACGGTCAAGGCAATATCTTTGCCTTCGAGCAATTCAAGCACTTCCGATCGTAGGATCATAGAACTTGAAGACCAAGTCAAGTTTCTCATGAAATCCTACGAGGCTCCTAAACCTTCAAGCCAAGTGAACAAAATCACTTCTTCATGTGAATTATGTAGTGGTCCCCACGACACTCGTGATTGCATGGAACTCCCCGAACAAGCTTTTGCGGACTACGCATCCTCGTGTACCGACGGAGCGGGAGACAAGTGGTACACTTTCAAACCCGAGCCAAACCCTTACGGTGATTCATACAACCCCTCATGGAAAAATCACCCAAACCTTAGGTGGAAACAAAACCAAAACGCACAACAAACCAATTCTTCCAACCCACCTAATCGTTTCCAATCAAGCGGTTCCAACTCGAACCGTACTTTCAATAACAATCCTTCCCACAATTATGGTAGTACCAATAATCTTGAAGGATTGATGTCCAATTTTATGGCATCTCAAGAAGCTCGGATAGCCAGATTCGAATCCGAATTCAATCAACAACAAACGGAGATGACCAGTAAAATTGACAACTTATTGAAAGCCCTCAATAACCAAGTGCTATCACCTCCACATAAGGACGCTAGGAACACAAATAGCGGACCCCAAGTAAAAGACTCCTCTTCATCCAAACATGTCCACTTCGTCAACATTGTCACTATCAAACCGATTGATAGGAATGAAGATAATAGTGAACCTATGGATGAGGTTAAGAAAGTCGAGGTTGATAAGGAAGTTAGGACAAGTGAGATTGAAGAAGTAGATGATGATGAGGACTACTTCAATAGGCTACCCACTAAGGAAGAGCGCGCATATCATACAGACTTATTCGATGACCCCGAGACACCATACTTCCTAGGTAGACCAATTATAAAAATAGGCGACCCTTCTAATCTCAACATACCATGCAACATCGGACATTTACATGTATGGAAAGCCTACATCGACCTTAGATCACCCATAAACATCATGACTAGAGCCCACTACAACTTGATAATGAAAAATCAACTTGGGTATAGGATGTTCCCTGACAAGGGTTGGATGAGTAACTTCACGGGAAGAGTTAAGGGATTACCGGTTTATGTAGGAAACTTCACCTATGTCACCGACTTTGTAATTGTAGAAGATATCCGCCCAATAGTCGATGCATCCTTAACTCAAGTGGTTTTTGGAAAACCATTTGTTGAGGTCTCTAGAATGACTTATGAACCTTCCTTAGGGATAGTTAGATTTAAGAATGAGACCGATGAGGTAAACTACCAAATGCCATATAAGATAGAGCAATTCCAACACTTGTCAAATGTTGAGAAGGAGCTTAAGCAAGCAGTCTACTATAGAAATGATGGAGATAGAAGTAAAGGAGTAGACTATGTTATGGGAAGGATATTCGGTTTCTACAAGGATTGTTTGAAATTACTCATGATAAGCCAGAGAATTTTGCATGAAAAATCTGACGGCGTCACCCTTTAATGTGATCAAGGTCGTCACGGCTTAAGCTAAAGAGGGACGGCGTCAAGCACTAATCTGACGGCGTCAAGCCTTGATAAGCCAGAGCGGATTTTGGAGGTCTAAAGAGGGACGGCGTCAGGAAGGCCATCCGGGAACCCTAAAAGCGGCGAGGTGACGGCGTCAGGATCTACAACGTGACGCCGTCAGCCCTTAACTTCTATATATAGTTTTGCAATTTTTTGTCATTAGTGTGGAACTTTGTGTGTAACCTTTTGGGAGGAAACCCTAAGACGATTTTAGCAGCTTTTTCAAGGCTTTTTGCCTTGAGATCTTCCATGTTACATTGAAGATAAGTTATCAATTAATCATTCAATATGTCTATGTGTTGTTTGATTCTATCTTGTTCTTGTCTTTTGTTTAACATGCTAGGCTAGATTTATCTTGTGTTTGCTTAGATCTAATGAAACCTAGCTATTGATTGTTGGTTATTAGTGTGTTATTAATTGTATTGGATGATTGTTCATCTATGTTAGGCTTAAGAAAACTGGCTAACTTCCTATTCGGTAACTTGCTTGAACGTCTTAAGAAACATGAACCAATGCGTACTAAGGTTTTTATGGTTGTATTTAATGCATGAGCGAATTCTAGTGATCCCATGTTAGGAGCTTCCTAGCCGGCTCGTCATAGGAGTGAAGTAGGAGCTTATAGAGTTGGGGAAGTACGTACGCCACCCCACGATTGGTATTAAGGAATACACCCGTCATCCACGCGATTAATACACACTAATCAACCGGTAAAAGATAGTTAGGGAGTAAGGAAATCTAAGTAAACACATTTCTCTCCACATAAGTTTTACCACCTTTACATTTTCAGTTATTTTATTTTATTTGCATTCGTAGTTATTTGGGTTAGTTGATTAGCAACTAATTCCGCCCACTCTTTTAAACCCGAGATTTTACTTGCTTTCATAAAAATTATAAAAAAATAAAAAGAATCTTCTCTCACCCCTAGACCTATTAGAGTAGTTTTTCAATCCTAACGACACTATTCCCTGTGGAGAACGATCAATCCCCCGTACTTACCACTACACTATACTACATCGGTCAGGTACACTGCCTGGTGGGGTTGTAAGCCTCTTGAGATCCCTCAAGAGGTAAAACCTGTTGTAAGGTCGCAAAACCACGCATCAGAAACCCCCTTAGTGTACTCATTGTAAGACCTTTGGTCATACTACTGTGGCTTGCAAGGTTAGACCTAGAACAAATGAAGAACTTGTTGCTAAGGTTCTTAAAGAAGCATTAAATGTTAGTAAGGATAAAGCTGATACTGATGCTGATGGAAAAGGTGATAATGTGGGCTTTGTAACAGTTGGTAAGAATAATAAGCCAGTAGTAGTCCCTAATAATGTTAAGCAAAATAGTACTCAAGTCAGGAATTCTTGTAATGCTGCACAAAGTAGAGGATTCTTGAATGGGGTAGATCTTATACTGGTAATAATAATAATCTAAAGTTTGCAAGTAAAGGGTTCAATCAGCAGGAAAGAAATGTTAATGGAGGGGGTTGTAAAAATCAAAGCAATTTTATGAAATCTAAGGGTAGTGGGGGAAATGCAAATTATATGCAGAAATCTAACCTGAAGTCTATTCCTTAAGGTCTGTCAACTAAAAAGAGAGTTGATAAGAGGGGTAATGATAAGACTGAGTTGGTATCCAAGCCAGCTTTAATGTTTAAGTATAATGCTAGTTATCAGCCTAAGGTCCTGGTAAGAGGGTCTGGTTCTAAAATGCCTGCTAATGTTAGTAGTGAAAATATTCCTGTTAGTAATACTTTTCAAGCTTTAGAAGATCAAGATATAGTGGATAAGGATGAAGAATTCCTCAATTCTGTTGATGAAGAGTTCTTGTCTGTTGTTTGGCCTAAGTTGAAAAGTGAAGTTGAGGAAGTTATGCAATCTGGTGTGTACCATTCTCTTACTGTTAGGACTAATTGGTCTTTGCAACAACTTGACTATTTCTATCACAATTGCTCTAAATTTGGTATGGAACCCTATGTGAATGATGAAGATGTTGATTCTGAAAATGAAGGTATGGCTGTTGAAATGAAACCTGAAAATGGTTGTGTGCTTGTCCCTGAAGTTGTGAATAATGGGAACAATGAAAATTCTTTAGATGAATCTTAAGGCCTTTGCATGGAATGTGAGAGGTCATAATAATGATCTCATCCAGAAGCAAGTTTTAGATATTCTTAGAGATGGTGGTTTTAGTTTTTGTGCCCTTCTGGAGACTAAGCTTAAGAAAAATAAGCTTGCTAGAGTTTGTTCAAAGGTTTTAGGAAATTGGGAATGGATTTCTAATGCATCCTCTTGTGAAGGTGGTACAGGTATTGTCATTGGTTGGGATTCTAATGCTGTCAGAATCATGCTCCACAGTCAAACTTCTTAGCTTATGAATATTTTTGTTGAAGCCATTAATGGTAATCAAAAATTCTTTTGCACTTTTGTTTATACTCATTATAAGGAGTTTGGAAGGAAGCCTCTATGGAAAGATTTGGTTAAGCACAGTATTGTTGTTAAAGATGCTCCTTGGGTGCTGTTAGAAGACTTCAATGTTATTCTAGACCCAAGTGATAGATCTTTTGGGTCCTCTGCTATCTCTTCTGGCATGGAAGAGTTTAGGAGTTGCATTGCTAATATTGAGGTTAATGACTTGGTGATGTCTGGGCTTAAGTTTACTTGGAACAAAAGTCCCAACTCCACTTATGGTCTTTTGAAGAAACTTGACAGAGTCATGTGTAATATGGGTTTCTTGGATAAATTCCCTAATGCTAATGCTGTTTTTTTACCATTTGTCATCTCTGACCATGCTCCTTCTGTATTGAATATTCCTAATGTTCCTGGTCCTAAGCCTAAACTTTCAAATTTGCTAATTTCTTATCTTCTAAAGCTGAATTCCTTCCTGCTGTTAGAAGTGTGTGGGATAAGGAGGTTCCTGGCTTTGCTATGTTTTCTTTGGCCTCTAAGCTTAAGCTTTTGAAGAAGCCTTTCAGAAAGATGAAGTACTCCCAAGGTGATTTAGCTAAGAAGGTCAAGTCTCTAAAGTGTAAGTTGTGTAAAATTCAAGAAGACATGATTAATGATCCTTTCAATCATGTCCTTAGAAGAGAAGAGGTTGATATTCTTAATGCTTATAAGTCGGCTGTCAAAGTTGAGGAGTTATTCTTGAAGTAAAGATCTAAGATCACTTGGTTGAGTGAGGGAGATTTTAATACAAAATACTTTCATAATGCTATGAGAGAAAGAAGAAATAAAGGCATAATTGAGTATGTGGAAGATATGGAGGGTAATGCTTTCTCTGGTAGTGATGTTGGGGCTCAATTTGTGAAGTATTTTGAAAATGTTCTTGGCAAGAAGGAGTTGGTTGACTTTATTCAAGATCCTTCCTCCTTGTTCCTTAATAAGCTTTCCCAGGTTGATGTTGAGCTCATGGTTAAACTAGTGTCTTTTGAAGAGATTAAAATGACCCTTTTTAGTATGGATGATGACAAGGCCCCTGGCCCAGATGGCTTCTCTTCTAAGTTTTTCAAAACTGCATGGTCTGTTGTGGGTGCTGATTTCTCTCAAGCCATTTTGGATTTCTTCTCAAATGGTAAGATTCTTAAGGAAATTAATGCTACTGTTATTGCCTTGGTCCCTAAAACTCCAACTCCTAAAAAAGTTTCTGATTTTAAGCCCATTTCATGTTGTAATGTAGTGTATAAATGCATTAGTAAAATTATTGCTAATAGGCTTAAAGGGGTGTTAAATCATTTGGTTGATGATTGCCAGAGTGCGTTTATCCCTTCTAGGCATATTAGTGATAACATTTTGCTTACCCAAGAGTTGATGAGAAATTTCCATAGGAAGAATGGTCCTTCAAAGGTTGCTTTTAAAATTGATATTCAGAAAGCTTATGACTCTGTTGATTGGGATTTTCTTAGGTAGTGTCTTATTCATTTTGGTTTTCCTTGGAATATGATCAATTGGATTATGAGTTGTATGACTTACCCTTCCTTTACCATTTGTGTCAATGGGGATCATTGTGGGTATTTTAAAGGTAGGAGAGGCCTTAGGCAGGGTGACCCCCTTTCCCCTTATTTATTCACTCTTGTGATGGAAGTTCTTTCCTTGCTTATTAAGAAAAAGATTCATGAGAATAGCAGCTTTAAATATCACTGGAGATGTAGTAAAGTGAGCTTAACTCATTTGTGTTTTGCTGATGACCTTATGATCTTCACTCATGGTGATGTTGGTTCTGTTTCCACTATTAAGTCTGCATTGGAAGAGTTTAGTAAGATTTCTGGGTTGAAGCCTAGTATGGAGAAGAGTTTGGTTTTCTTTGGGAATGTTCCTGGTCATATTAAGTCTGCTATTCTTAATATCATGCCATTTTCTGTTGGTACCCTGCCTATCAAGTATCTTGGTGTCCCCCTTATTTCCACCAGACTTTATAAGCATCACTGTAGTCCTTTGATTGACAAAGTTAGGATGAGATTGATGAATTGGAAGAATAAATCATTGTCATTTGCTGGTAGGCTTCAGCTTATCAATTCTGTGGTGAGCTATCTTCAAGTCTACTGGTCTTCTGTTTTTATTCTTCCCAAATCAGTTATTTTTTAGATTGAAAAGCTGATGGGGGCTTTTTATGGGCTCATGGTGATTCCCATAAGGGCAAGGCTAAAGTGAAATGGAAGGATGTGTGCTGTTTAAAAGTTCAAGGTGGTTTAGGTATCAAATCACTTCATGTCTGGAATGTGGCTCTTATGTCTAAGCATATTTGGAATATTGTGTCTAAAAAGGATTCGCTTTGGGTTAAATGGGTGAATTCTTATAGATTGGTTGATAGGAGATCAGTTGAGAGAAACTTCTGGGATATTCCAATTATGAATGATGTTTGTTGGGGATGGAAAAAGATTTTAATGTGTAGGGATGTGGTTAGGGATCATATGGTTATAAGGATTGGTAATGGGAGGAGTACTTCTGTGTGGTTTGATAACTGGTCTTTCTTGGGCCCTTTATGCCAATTCATTTCTAAGAGGGATATCTTTGAAGCTGGGCTTTCCTTGTCTTGTAAGATCTGTGATATTGTGAAAGATGGAGAGTGGATGTGGCCTGATTGTTTGAGGGCTAAGTTTGAATTCCTAGTGCATCTTCCTCCCCCTCTTATATTTCATGATAGACTGGATGTTGCTCTTTGGAAAACTAGAAATGATAAGGTATGTCAATTTTCTGTCAAATCTGCTTGGAATGATCTATCTTCTCCCAAATCTGTTGTGCCTTGGTATAAAATTGTATGGTTTAGTCAAAATATCCCTAAACATGCCTTCATTATTTGGCTAGCCATAAATAAAAGGTTGAATACCCAGGATAAGGTTGCTTTATGGAACAAGGTTGATGAGTTGAAGTGTTCTTTTTGTAATTCTGTTATGGATAATCATGATCATCTGTTCTTTGGTTGTGATTTTTCTGTTAAAGTTTGGAACTTTTTTAAGGGGTTAATGAGGTTTGATGATGCCCCTGATAACCTTTCTGATGTTATTGATTATATTTCATCTAGGCCTATTAGTAAGTCTATTTGGAGTATTATCCAAAGGTTAGTGTTGGGCACTACTGTGTATTTCTTATGGATTGAGAGGAATAATAGAATTTTTCAAAACAAGTCCAGGAATGTTGAGGACATGTGTAGTATCTGTGGGAAACTAGAAGGGGGGTTGAATAGTTTACCGGTTTAAAGTTCTTTTAAAAATCTTGTTTTAAAAGTTGGCTATTGGAAACTTTGATTCGAACTCTATGTATAATCAATCAACACCAATATGAACTACACACTAAACTAACTAATACAAAATAATGAAAGTAAAGAATAGAGTTGGAAAGATCAAACCGAGACAAAGGATTTATAGTGGTTTGGCTACGATGCTCTTCTTCGCCCTACTCCACTCCCCGAGTACCACACTCGAGAGTTTCAAGCACTATGTCAACAACCTCCCTTCAGGCGGAGAAAATCGTACACGTCGCTTATCCTATTACTGACACTAAGCTAAATGTCGAGTGCTAATCTTAGCTAGCACCAATCTACCAAGGTCCACATGACCAATCACACAAGCCCTAATGGCTACAAGAGATCACCACGATCACAAAGATCAACTCTCACTTCACTCTACTTAATCTAACTACTCTAGATCCTTTGATCACTCACACACAAGCCCAATGGCTTTAAGAGATCTTCACTATCTCTTAAGATCACAAGGATCTTCACTCACACTCTCACAAAAGAAAGATAATCTTGATGTATGCTAAGATACAACAAGGATGTAACAAGTGTTACAAAAACCTAACAACTACAACTCTTGTATCTTCTTGAATACTTGAGTTCTTCTCTTGCTAGTGAAGAGGAATGATAACACCTTGTATCAACTTGGATACTTGTGTTCTTCTCTTGATAATGAAGAGGAATGATAACACCTTGTATCAACTTGGATACTTGTGTTCTTCTCTTGCAAGTGAAGAGGAATGAAGAGGATTACTTGAAGGATGATTGGATCACTCTTGAACAAAAGAAAAACTAACCTAAATGATCTAAGAAAGAAAGTGTGAAGAGAGTATTCAACTTAGAAAGTTTTGTGTGTGTAAGGATGCCTAAAATCTGTGAAAGGGGTTGGTATTTATAGGCAAAGAAAATTTGAACGTTACAGAAAAAATAGTACGGACGGCTCCATTAAACATGCCACGGCTCCACTAAATTTAGTGGAACCGTGGAGCCGTCCTAGACTAGGACGCTCCAAATTTTGTCTTTTCTGGTGAAAACTTATTTGGGGAAGGTTGGAGCTGATTTTGGGGGGAAAAATAACTGTTGTGATTTTCAAACATATTTTTCCATTAAAACATTTTTTAATAATTCAAAAATAATTTGTCGTATGTATTTTTGAAAAAAAATGTTTTGTCCCATTAAAATGTGAAGTCTCAAAACACAAATTCACTTCTTTGATCATTTGTCAAGTTGTAAATTTGTTCTAGAGTGATTTGCGTAGAAACGGGATCTTCCGATTAAAAACTTGTTTACGTTAATTTTAACGTAACGTGATTTCACATTTTGTCATCCTCAAAACGTGAAGTAATCGAAAGATATAAATAACGTTTTTAGAACACTATTTGCATCAGCAATCTCCCCCTTTTTGATGATGACAAAATATAAACTCATTTTAAGTTTAAATTAGTTTTAACAAGTTTTTAATGAGTTTACTCCCATTTTTCCCTCTTTTTGTCAAATCAAAAAGGTGACTAAAGCTCCCCCTTGACGTATACTCCCCCTCATTTGGAGAATACCAAGGAATCGAGCAAGGATTCGTGCTACAAAACAAGGTTAGATGACATATATACAATATCTAACATGTAGCACCTAAGACAAATGTCCAACCACAAAATGAATGACTAAGTAGCTAAGCATCCACATAAAATGAAAGCATTCATTCATAAAAGCAAATGTCATACATAGGTATGACTACATAAGAAGCATAAAAGAGACAATAGGAAACCTAAATCCCTAATGACTAAAGGCAAGCTTCATTTCCAAGAAGGGTCCTAAAGGTTTATTGGTGAGAAACTAAACAAGGGCATGTTTAGTTGTTTGGGTTAGGAGGTGGTGGAGATTGTGGCATCATTTGGGGTGGTGGTGGTGTTAAGAGATGTTCTATAAAAGAGAACATGAAATGAATCTCGTCTCTTAAGAAGAAGATGAGATTACGGTTATGGAGACAACATAGGCAATTAGCCCTATGTAAATCAAAGGGATGGGGTTGGATGGGTTGTGCCATGATAGGAGAAGGTGGTGGTGGTGAGTTTGTTGGAGATGGAGTTGGCATGGCATAGTCCAATGGAGTTATGGGGGATAGTGTGTACTCCATAGATGATGTTGTGTTAAAAGATGATGAAGATGTTGTGTAGGAAGAGGATGTTTTAGAGGGTGCATTAGGTGGTGATGGTGAGTAAGGAGTGGCTTGGGAAGGTGGTGTCATAGCTTTATCATCTTTTGTGAGATCCACAAAGAGTGGTTTTGAGGGTGGTTTCACGGTTATCCTAGGTTTCTTGGAGATGTGAGAGGTGGATCCTTGTGTGGAAGACATGGTGTTTGTGTGATGGGAGGTTGAAGGTGAAGTGCAAGATAAGCTTGCAAGGGTGAGGCCTTAAATAGGCAACTTGGGTGAAATTTGAATTAAAGTTGATGGGAGTGTCCTATGGTGTAGCAAGAGAATCTTAGGATGTGTGTGAGGTTGTAAAATTTGTAGGTTTGAGGTTAGGGTTGCAGGGATTCTAGGAGGAACAGTAAAAATCCATCAAACAGGGACACGGTTCCTCTAAATGACCCACGGTACTGTTAAATTTAACGGTACCGTCCCTATTTAGTGGTACCGTGACACTATTATCACAAAAATTTCTATTGAGGCTAGTTCTGGGCAGCTAGGGGGATGTTTTCGAGGGGAACTAGTTCCTGGAAATGATAGTGCCTCAACTCACTAAGTATTTGTTTTCCTAATATGTCCCCTACAATGCTACATCTAGCACATAAAGATTATCAAGCAATTTTCTAAGATAATCATAAGCATGCAAGCATAAAGGACAAGATAAACTAACATCCAAATATCACATAGATCATTCATGCATGGTGATAGATTTAGTACTAAGCATGCAAGATAATTAGAGTATTAATTCCTAATATAGTCTATTAAGAATAAGCCCTAGTAGGAGATATAAATCTCTTCATAACTACTTATGACTTGAGCCTTCTCATAGGGTATCAATCCATTCTTGTTACCCTTGAGATGTACAATTCGCTTAGCGAAGAAGTAAGCGAGATTGTATGGTTGTTGGGTAAGGAGACAGTAGATCATATGAGCACAACACGCCGGGAGTTGCTCACGATTTCCTGTTAGACTTAGAACATTTTCTCGCAGGATGACTGCCCAAGAAAGTAGTTCATGACGCACCTCTTCCAAACGAATTTTTGTTGGATTAGGATAAGAGGAGTACTTATGAGTATGGATGATTTTGGTTAGTTCGGTGGGAGAGGGTATGTAGGAACAATATGGACTATCCTCTTCACGATAGTTGAAGAGGGACTCAAGACACCAATCCTCAGTATAGGCACATTGCCCATGATTGGGGATTTGAAGGATTTGAGCAAATTGCTCAAGGGTTAGGACAAATTTGAAATTTCTGACCCAAAACCAAAGAGACAAGGATTGATCCTCGTTACGTACGAGTTCAACTTGTCGGAAGAATTCCAACATAAAGCGAGGACAAATGTGCTCGTTTATGTGGAGTAAGCAATCGAATCCTATAGCTCTAAAAGAAGTGTTGATGTCCCGATGTGTAGGTGTCGGTTAGGAGATGATCAAAATCATATTCATGAGACATTTTTGTTTCCTATAAAAGTGTTTTTAGGAAAAATTAGTATGAAGAATAGTTGCATTATATGCACATGCCTAGTGTGTGCCTATATGCAAACTATGTGGAGGTGCGGCAATCTCGACTCAAAAGAAAATAATGAGATTACCCAAACACTCCTAATTTTACTTTTGCTCAAGCAAATAAGTCGAAGAATACATATTGATTATGTAGTTCGATCATGATTTGTGAGATCTTGTATGCATGAGAAAGTGTTTTTAGTTTGCATCAACAATGCATGAAAAGAACAATTTCATGGTCCTAGTTTCGTGAGATTTTGAAAATGATGGAATTGGGATGTTTTGGTAACCTCAATGTTTTGGTACCAAAGATTTTGAAATGTTTTGGTGTTGATGACTTCTAATTAAAAATTTCCTAGAAAAAATTGAAAAATCCCAATTCAATTTTCATCAATGCATAAACCCTAGACCCAAAATTAAGAAAAATTGGAGTAAGATGACTTACAATTTTTGTTGAAAAGGGTGAGAATGATTGAGGATCTTGAAACTCAATGTCTTGAATATGATCTTGAAGGGGTGTAATTAAGTTTTGGGTGTGAGGTTAAGTTATGACAGCAGTTGCTGAGGTTATCAGGGTTTGGAATGAGTGGTGTGGAAAAAGAGAACTGAAATACGGAATGTTCCAGATGCACGGTTCCACGGTACCGTTAAATTTAACGGTGCCGTGCCACATTTAGTGGAGCCGTGTATCTGCAGGGATGGTTTTTTGTCCCATTTTGATGGTTGACGAATAAGTCTCGCTGTTTTAGTGAGACTCTATGACATGAGGAAAGAATTTATACCTAATAAATTCCTTTGACTAGGGAACCTAAACTAGACTTAACGAGACACAGGAGATGACTTCAAGAGTCATGAGGTTTATGGGACATGTTCCATCATTCCTAGACCTAGATGAAGGTAGTTGAAGGATTCTCGTTTGAGAGGTTTGGTAAGGATGTCTGCGATATTTTCCTGAGAAGGAACTTTCTCAATAGAAATATCTCCTTTCTGAACATTATCACGAAGGAAGTGGTGGCGAATTTCGATATGTTTAGTACGGGAGTGTTGAACGGGGTTTTTGCTCAAGTCAATAGCACCTTTATTATCACACATAATGGGGACGTCATCTAAATGGATTTCATAGTCTATAAGAGCTTGTTTCATCCATAGTGCTTGTTGACATGCCTTTCCGGCGCTTACGTACTTGGCTTCGGTTGTGGAGATAGCAAGAACCGTTTGTTTCTTGGAGAACCAAGAAGTTAAGCAACAACCCATGAAGGTACAAACGCCACTCGTACTCTTTCAATCCACATAATCTCCCGCATGATCAGAGTCGGCATAGACAACAGTTTCTACACCGGTCCCCTTGGGATAGAATAATCCCAAGTGTATAGTGCCTTTAATGTATCGGAAGATACGCTTAACCACTTCGAGGTGAGAGGTTTTGGGATCCTTTTGGAAGCGAGCACAAAGGCAGACACTAAACATGATGTCGGGCCTACTTGCCGTGAGGTATAGTAAACTTCCTATCATACCTCTATACTTAGTGCTATCCACGGACTCACCTTCTTCATCTTTCGTGAGTTTTATTTCCGTGGACATGGGAGTTTTCATAGGCTTAGACTCTTCTAAACTAAACTTCTTAAGCATCTCTTTACTATACTTAGCTTGATTAAAGAAGATACCATCGTCCATTTGTTTAATTTGTAGACCAAGGAAGAAATTTAATTCACCCATCATGCTCATCTCAAACTCGTCATGCATGATCTTAGAGAAATCATTGCACATCACTGGACAAGTTGATCCGAATATAATGTCGTCGACATATATTTGAACAATGATGAGATGTGAATCTCTTTTCTTTGTGAAGAGTGTGTTATCAACCTTTCCCATGGTATATTCATGTTCAATCAAGAAAGCTTTCAGTCTATCATACCAAGATTTAGGAGCTTGTTTAAGACCATAGAGTGCTTTCTTGAGCTTGTAAACATGATTCGGATATTCGAAATCAACGAATCCCGGAGGTTGTGCAACATACACCTCCTCGTTGATATAACCATTAAGGAACGCACTCTTCACGTCCATTTGGTATAGTTTAAAGTCTAAGGCACAAGCATAGGCAAGGAGTATTCTAATTGATTCTAATATAGCTACGGGTGCATAGGTTTCATCATAATCTATTCCCTCTTGTTGGTTATAGCCTTGTACTACCAACCTTGCCTTATTCCTAACTACGACGCCATTTTCGTCGAGTTTATTCCTAAACACCCACTTAGTTCCTATGATTGTTTGATTCTTAGGAAGAGGTACTAAATCCCAAACTTGGTTTGCGGTGAATTGATTAAGTTCTTCTTGCATGGCAAGTATCCAACTTTCATCCTTAATTGCTTCACCTACATTCTTAGGTTCTACGGTTGATATGAAACAAAAGAAATTACTTTTGTTTTGTGCTTGTGACCTAAGGGTTCTTTGGTTTAGATTACCTATGACATTTTCAATAGGATGGTTTTTGGATTCCTTAATGTTGACAATTTCGTCAACTTCAACTATTTCATCCTCAATGTCATCTTCTAGGGTTTTCTTGCCATTAACCTTAATGGCTTCGTCCTCATCTAAGTCATCATCCACCAAGGGTGATGTCTTAGTTTGTGGAGGACTTTCATTGAATGTCATGTTGAGTGATTCTTCGACTTTCATGGTTTCTCTATTAGGACAACATAGGCTTTACTATTTTGGGAGTAACTTAGGAAGATACCTTCGTAAGACTTTGGGTCAAACTTGGTGAGGTAATCTTTAGTGTTTAGTATGAAGCACTTGCTTCCAAACACTCTAAAGTTATCAAGAGTAGGTTTTCTACCTTTCATGATTTCATATGGGGTTTTTCCTAGGATAGGTCTAATTAGAATCCTATTAAGAATATAAGTTGAGGTGTCTACCGCATTACACCAAAACTTTTGCGGAATTGATTGTTCATTCAACATCGTTCTACTCATCTCTTGTAGAGTATGATTTTTCCGCTCTACTACCCCATTTGATTGTGGAGTGCGTGGAGCCGAGAAATTGTGAGTAATACCATTAGCATCACAATATACTCCAAATTTCAGTTCATTATCAAATTTTCGACCATGATCCGTCCTAATAGAGACTATTGTACATCCTAGTTGGTTTTGGACTTTCCTACTAAAGATTTCAAATTCCTCAAAAGCTTGAGTCTTATTCTTAAGAAATCTAGTCCAAGTATACCGAGAATAGTCATCAACTATTACTAAGGTGTAGTAATTTCCTCCGTAGCTCCGTACGGCGGATGGACCGAATAAGTCCATGTGAAGGAGTTCTAGGCATCTAGAGGTCGAGACCATATTCTTAGCTTTGTGACTTGAATGAGCTTGTTTTCCAACTTTACAAGCGTCACAAAAGTGTTTGTCGAACTTAATCTTAGGTAGGTTTCTAACTAATTCCTTAGATGCCAATGATTGTATCAAACGCATATTGGCGTGACCTAACCTCCTATGCCATAGAGTTGAATTATCATCTATGGTTGCTAAGCATATCCTATCCTGAGGCTTATTTCCTATTTTCATAACAAATAAGCCATTTCTCCTAACTCCTTTGCCTATGGTTTTACCATCCTTAATGATCTCACTACCCTCTTCAGAGAATATAACTCTACACTTATTATCTACCATTTGACTAATACTAAGCAAATTAAATCCTAAGTTATCTACATGCTCAATATTTCTAATAGTGAGGGAGTTTTGAGTGATCGTACCTTTGCCTATAATGTTGCCCTTAAGTTTGCTACCGAAAGTGACATTACCTCCGTTGTATGCCTTGTATGATGAGAATAAACTTCGGTTACCTGTCATATGGTTAGTGCATCCACTATCCTTGACCCATTCGTCAGGCTCCAAGTCAATTCCCAAGCATATCTCATTAGAAGCGTGAGCCATTAGGCATGTTTCGTCCTTGGGCTTCTTTTCTTCATCATCACCGCTGTCACTCCAGGAGCCTCCTATGAGAGCTCGTTGGTTGTTGAATTTCGGTGGTTTGGGACACTCTCCTATGAGGTGATTAGGATCTCCGCACCTAAAGCATTTCCTATCACATGTCCCTTTCTTTTCAACATGGTTCTTTTGTGATGTCTTCTTCTCATCACGAGGTTGCCTAACGAACCTACCTCTTCTCCTAAAGAACTTTTTAAAGTCCCTAACTGCTAATGCATATTCCTCATCTTCACTATCGGAACTCGAGCATTCCTCATCACTAGACTCCTTCTTGGCTTTCAATGCTAGAGATCTAACTCTCTCGCTTTTGCCTTTGACTATGTCGGAGTCCTTCTTGATTATCATCTCGTGAACTTTCAAGTTTCCTATAAGTTCATCAAGTGACAAGGTCGCCAAGTCCTTTGACTCTTCTATGGCGGTGACCTTTGCTCTCCATTTAGGATGTAGAGCCCTAAGAAACTTCCTAACATAATTCTTGCTAGAGTAACCTTCATCAAGAGCTTTAAGACTAGTGATAATAGTATTAAATCTAGCAAAAGCATTATCTATTGACTCATCTTCCGAAATGGAAAATTGTTCATATTGTTGAACAAGAAGATCTATCTTGTTCTCTTTGACTTGGTTATTACCTTGGTGAGTGACTAACAAAGTTTTCCAAATATCTTTTGCCGTATTACACATGAAAATTCTTTCAAATTCCCTTCTTGATTATCATCTCGTGAACTTTCAAGTTTCCTATAAGTTAATCAAGTGACAAGGTCGCCAAGTCCTTTGACTCTTCTATGGCGGTGACCTTTGCTCTCCATTTAGGATGTAGAGCCCTAAGAAACTTCCTAACATAATTCTTGCTAGAGTAACCTTCATCAAGAGCTTTAAGACTAGTGATAATAGTATTAAATCTAGCAAAAGCATTATCTATTGACTCATCTTCTGAAAAGGAAAATTGTTCATATTGTTGAACAAGAAGATCTATCTTGTTCTCTTTGACTTGGTTATTACCTTGGTGAGTGACTAACAAAGTTTTCCAAATATCTTTTGCCGTATTACACATGAAAATTCTTTCAAATTCCTTTTTAGGCAAAGCATTATAAATCATC
Source organism: Artemisia tridentata subsp. tridentata (assembly GCA_021014915.2). Lineage (NCBI taxonomy): Eukaryota > Viridiplantae > Streptophyta > Magnoliopsida > Asterales > Asteraceae > Artemisia > Artemisia tridentata. The sequence goes on from CP139509.1 coordinate 235,028,290, forward strand.
ATTTTAGCCTCATTATTTTTGGCTAATTTCCTTTTAAGTTCATCACTTTGTTTATCATAAGAAACTATTTCATCCTTTTTAGTTTCTGAATTCATTTGAATAGGTTGAAAGTCACCCTCGGTAATAACATGCCAAAGATCAATGTCTTTTGATTTCAATTATGTTTCGAATCTTGTTTTCCAATAAATAAAACAATCGGTTTCGAAAATTGGTGGTCTTTGCATAGATTGCCCTTCTAGATATTTGTCGGAATCCATTGATCGATTCAAGTTTTAAAATACAATATACTTTAAAATCTTGACTGACCTGGCTCTGATACCAATTGTGGGAAACTAGAAGGGGGGTTGAATAGTTTACCGGTTTAAAGTTCTTTTAAAAATCTTGTTTTAAAAGTTGGCTATTGGAAACTTTGATTCAAACTTTATGTGTAATCAATCAACACCAATATGAACTACACACTAAACTAACTAATACAAAATAATGAAAGTAAAGAGTAGAGTTGGAAAGATCAAACCGAGACAAAGGATTTATAGTGGTTCGGCTATGAAGCTCTTCTTCGCCCTACTCCACTCCCCGAGTACCACACTCGAGAGTTTCAAGTACTATGTCAACAACCTCCCTTCAGGCGGAGAAAACCGTACACGTCGCTTATCCTATTACCGACACTAAGCTAAATGTCGAGTGCTAATCTTAGCTAGCACCAATCTACCAAGGTCCACGTGACCAATCACACAAGCCCTAATGGCTACAAGAGATCACCACGATCTCAACACGATCACAAAGATCAACTCTCACTTCACTCTACTTAATCTAACTACTCTAGATCCTTTGATCACTCACACACAAGCCCAATGGCTTTAAGAGATCTTCACTATCTCTTAAGATCACAATGATCTTCACTCACACTCTCACAAAAGAAAGATAATCTTGATGTATGCTAAGATACAACAAGGATGTAACAAGTGTTACAAAAACCTAACAACTACAACTCTTGTATCTTCATGAATACTTGAGTTCTTCTCTTGCTAGTGAAGAGGAATGATAACACCTTGTATCAACTTGGATACTTGTGTTCTTCTCTTGATAATGATGAGGAATGATAACACCTTGTATCAACTTGGATACTTGTGTTCTTCTCTTGCAAGTGAAGAGGAATGAAGAGGATCACTTGAAGGATGATTGGATCACTCTTGAACAAAAGAAAAACTAACTTAAATGATCTAAGAAAGAAAGTGTAAAGAGAGTATTCAACTCAGAAAGTTTTGTGTGTGTAAGGATGCCTAAAATCTGTGAAAGGGGTTGGCATTTATAGGCAAAGAAAATCTTAATGTTACAGAAAAAATAGTATGGACGGCTCCATTAAACAGGCCACGGCTCCACTAAATTTAGTGGAACCGTGGAGCCGTCCTAGACTAGGACGCTCCCAATTTTGTCTTTTCTGGTGAAAACTTATTTGGGGAAGGTTGGAGCTGATTTTTTGGGGGGGGGGGAAATAGCTGTTGTGATTTTCAAACATATTTTTCCATTAAAACATTTCTTAATAATTCAAAATTAATTTGTCATATGTATTTTTGAAAAAAAAAATGTTTTGTCCCATTAAAATGTGAAGTCTCAAAACACAAATTCACTTCTTTGATCATTTGTCAAGTTGTAAATTTGTTCTAGAGTGATTTGCGTAGAAACGGGATCTTCCGATTAAAAACTTGTTTACGTTAATTTTAACGTAACGTGATTTCACATTTTGTCATCCTCAAAACGTGAAGTAATCGAAAGATATAAATAACGTTTTTAGAACATTATTTGCATCAACAGTATCATTAGAGAGTTTGTTAGACTTAGACTTCTTAGTTTAAAAATTAAGAGGTCTAAGCATTCTGTTGTTGCTGCTAAGATATGGGGGTTTCAAGTGATGGAGGGTAATTTTGGTAAGATGGCTGTCTAATTTATTAATGAGGAGGATTATTTATTTCTTGGTAGTGGCTGTTCAGAGGTGCTTTAGGTGGAATTTTTGTTATTCTAGAGATGGGTTTATTGTTATTCTGGTTAGTGGAAGGTCTTGTGGTCAGATTTTGTTGCTTCCTGCTATTATCTTATCTGCTGAGGCTTCCTCTCTTTGTATTGTTAGCTGTTGTCCATGGATTGTACTTGCTTTTCCAATGTGGTGTAAGCCTAGCTTATATGACATTTGGATTAGCTTGTACTTAGAGATTTCTTGGTTTACTGATTATTCTACATGGTGTGTGCCTAGCACAGATGATGTTAGGATGATTTGGCTAAGTTTGGGATCTCTATTATTTGGGCTTTTATGGTCTGTTATTAATATTTGGAAGGTTTGCTGCAAAAAGGAGTTTTTTTTTCTTGTATGGAGATTTTAGTGATTTTTATGGTGTCTTCCTGGTTTGTAGAGGCTTATGGGTTAATTATAGAATTTGTGATTGCTGTGTTTTTCTTAGAAGGTATGATGTTTGGTTAAGGATTTGTACTCATGGTGTAAGCCAAGCTTAGATGGTGTATGGACAGTTATGTTTGGGTTTTGGTCTCAAAAGCTTTGTCTTTTCTGGCTTGTTCAAGTTGCTGGGAGTTTGGTTCTTGACTGTAATGAGTTTTTTGGACATTATTTAATTTGCTTATGGTGTAATTAGAGGAATAAGGAGAGTAGTTTCCATGGCAGTGGTTGTATTGAGAAATACTGGAATTATGGGGGATTTGATTTCAGTTGTAGCTGGATTTCTCCTTTGATGTATAAGGGTGGATGGTATAAGGCTAATGGGTTGATTTTGGTGCATGGGGCTTCTACCATTACTTTTGATATTGGGTTTGAAGCCCAATTGGTCTTTATTGGAAATATGGCTGTCTTTTATTCTGGAAAGTGGAATGAGCTATTGGTGGTTCTTTCTTATGGATATAGTTCTCAGATGCAATATGTTGTTGGGCTTTAGTCTCCATAAGTTGCATCAATGGATTATGTGTTATGCAGAGAAGACTTATTCCAGTTTGAGGAATTACATGATCTACTTTTTAGAAGATTTGAAGGCCAATATTTTTATATTGGTAGGAGTCCTAGACAAGAGTTGTACTCTTTTTTCCTTACCCGGGGTTTGTCCCGATGGGTTTTACCCGGGAAGGTTTTTAAGGAAGCAATCTTGTTTAGTGAAATGCTCCGTGTCTCTCCTTTTTGATTTGGACCCGGCATTGAAGAGGAAGAATATTGTCATGTTTCACCCTATTGATTTGGACCCGGCATCGAAGAGGAAGAATATTGTCATGTTTTGGTTATATTACTTTATTAGTTGTCTTTTGATTTGTAATAAGGTTAGACATTGTAGAGTGTTATCTTTTCTTTTGTCAGTTTATGTTCCCGAAGCATGTTTTGGGAATGTCGTGGCATCATAAACTACTATGGGTGTGTCCATAGCTAGTTAACTTTGTATAGTTTTTGGTTATTTATTATTTTTGCCGGGGAATCGTCCCTTTTTCCCAAAAAAAAGTTCCGTCTACTACTATATGTTTACATTATGCTTGAATTATTGAACCACGTATGCCCTTTCTTTTATCAGTTTATGTTTACATTATTATTGGTTATCTCAGTGTTAATGTTTATTAAGGCTTTCTATTCTAACATGCGATTAGAGGAAAGTGAGAAAGAATAAATAATAAGAAATGCGATATGGGATGTTGCTATGTTAATCAAGTCGATTTGATAAAGCATTTCAGATATAATTCGTGGAATTGTGAGTTACATTTTCTTTGGGTGCAATGTCTTCCTATATACTTACATTTTTTTTGGAACAATATATATTTACATTTACATCCACATAAATTGTACAAAATAATTTTCACACATGCATGTGTGAAGTGTAGGTCTAATCATATTGTCTAATAATCTTTCTTACCCTTCATATTCAGTTGACAAGTAATTGTGTAAATATAATATTTTAAAATCTTTATAAATTTAGTGTTAATACAAATAATCGCAAAAAACGTTATATCTAGTTAATGATTTATCTACATTTTGTTAATAACAAATATAAAAGCGTATTACGTAAAAGTTTACGTAAAGATGATTTAGACATAGTTATCATTTGTCACAAATCACTTAAGGTATGAATATGAATTTCTAAAACTAGCTTAATGATAAATGCACTTGATGAAACTTATTCTATCAAAAACTATGTTACAAATTTATCAGGGTTCTTTATCTAAAGTGGAGGCCAAAGGTGACGGCTACAGAATAATCAAAGGACTTACCATCACTTCAACCAGAAGAGCTAGTCGGGAATCTTAAAGTATATGAAGCAGTGATGGAAAAAGATTCAAAAATCATCAAGCTCAAGAAATAGAAGGTTAAATCATCTCTTGCACTAAAAGCCAAGCACTTCAAGAAGAAGTCAATTGATGAATGCTCCATGAGGATGAAGAGTATGCAATGGCAGTTAGACATTTCAATAAATTTTTCAAAAGGAGAGGAAAATTCGTAAGACAACCCTATGATGAGAAGAAGAACTCACGAAAAACCCATAAAGAAAGAAAAGGAAAGTTCAAAGGTGAAAGGAAAAGGGAATACTATAGATGCAGAGATCCAAACCACCTCATCGGTGATTGTCCCAAACCACCAAAGAACAAAGATCAAAAGGCGTTCGTTGGAGGTTCTTGGAGTGATAGCGCTGAAGAGAAGGAAGAAACCCCGTTCACAATAGAAGAGACACATCATTAGTTACAATTGATGCCTCGCTTGGTGTTTTTAAAGTGATGGGAACATAGAGGTCTAGAATAAAGGATGTTGCGTTTTGTACATTGTTGTTGATGTTATGTGTTTTGCAAAAGCCATGCGAGAAACATCTACTACAGAAACTGTAAGTGAAAGAGGACAAAGTTCAGATGCCCAGTTAGATGAATTATACAAAATATGTATGGTATTTGAATCGGGCCAGGAATTTTCTTGGAGCTATTATTGATGAATTGTTCTTTTTGGTATTCAGGCTATATAAGAACTGTCAAGTGGAGTGTCTAGTGCAGTACAAGTTCTGACGAATGAAGACTCTAGAGGCGATTTGAATAGGTGAAGGGAAGAATTGTGAAGGGGTACTTTAAATGAAGGAAAGCTATACAGGTTAGTTATGGGGGTGTTAATGAAACTTTGGTTTGTAAACCTGTACTAAAGATTACTTTCCTTTTAGTAGATTATTATCCTATATCTAATTTGGATAATGTTTTCTTGGCAATGATGATTCGGGCGTTCAATACATCATAATTTTGGTTTGTAGCCAATGCAATATTCGAGCCAAAGTACTTCTATACTAATTCCAATTACCGAGGAATTGTTCATTTTTTTATTTAGACTATTCGGGGTACGTCAAATAGATATATTAATGTTGGGGTGAGGAAAAGGAAGAAAACAATAGAAAAACTTTCTAGGTTGCTTGCACGGATGAGTTATGTAATGAAAAAATCATTGTTCCGACTTTTTTTCATGGTTGCTTTTTTCCTTGCCCGCTTCCTAGAAAATCTTTGTATCGATTTCTCCCATTCTCCTTACCCCGATAAGCGTATGCCCATTTTACATATTGTGCATATTCTAAATAAAAAATGAACTTTGTCTTAGGTAATAAGTATGTTTCTTCAAGGGACCTAATTACGGCAAGTTTGTATCCAGAAAGGGGTTTTGTTCTGAAAAGTCGAAGAATTTCTGGATATCTTTGGTTTTTTTTCTAGCCTGCTCTACCTACTCAGTTTGTTCGTTGGAAATAGTAGAACTAACCGAGTGATCATTGAGAAGTAGCGTTCCGATGTAAGGGGAAACGAAGAATAAATCGTTTATCCATAAATCAACACATTATTGATGTATTCTGAACATGGTTCATAAATTAAGGTCACTTTTTTTTTTTTTTTTTAAAATTTTTTTTAACTTAATTAAAAGGTCACTTGCACTTAAATACTATAGGTAGTATTTCCGGTTACGTCTTTTTAAATATGTTTATGACAATTTCAGTGTACAGTTACTTGTGCCTGAAAAATGGAGTAGAATATGTTGCGACTTTGTGTTCTTTAAAAGGGTATGGTAAATGTGATGTGTGTATCTTTTTTTTTTTTTTTGGAGCCTATGTATTTTACAAGATGTGATTGTCTTTTTATCTGATTTATTGATTTTGGTATCAGTTGAGGGATTGTTTTGCGTATATGTTATATATGCGTGGGTGGTATCATATGTGTTGTACGGCAGGCTCATTCGCTCTACACTCCACGGCAACGTGCGGGTTCTTAAATTGGTCTAACAAATAAACCGAAGGGCCAAAACCCTTTGGTCTATTATTCGACTTCAACAAGTCGATCCACAAGTCGACTTCTAGTCGACTTGTTACCCATTTTCGTACTGTCCCAACTTGCATAGGCTCATAGCCCTAGTTCTACCTATGCAGTACCGATGGATACCTGATGCAAACAACATGGTGTTTCTCCCCATAAACCCTAATCACTTCGTGTGAAGCATCAAGAAGAAGAAGGTAATTTCGTGCAAGCTGTAAAGGTCTAGAAGCTTACATAACTCCAAGATCAAGTAAGTAATTCTATGAACACCCTTTATATGTGTTAGGTTTAGGTTATATCATGGATTAGGAGATGTGTTATTAGGGGTTTGGTATACATGGCCTTTATGTGTTTATTTTTCAATGTGTATGTTTTATAGGCCATGCGGGTGGCCACCAAAACCTTACAATTCCAATAATATGTGACAACAAAGGTGCTATAGATTTAAGTAAAAATCCCGTTAACACTCCCTACCAAGCATATCGAGATACGACATCATTTCCTCTGAGATAACATACAAAAGGGAAACATCACTAAGGTTGCATTAGAAGATAACATATATGATATACTAACTAAACCTATAAAACGAGAACCTTTTAACTTCATTAGACTAGGCTTAGGCTTGATTGAACACATTCCTTGAAAAATTTCTTTTCATTAAAAAAAAAAAAAAAAAAAAAAAAAAAAAAAAAAAAAAAAAAAAAAAGGAGTGTATGAGGGTCATGCAAGATGAAAGGTATGTATCAACTAATTATTCAAATTATCGTTGATATTATCATTGAATCTACATACCATGGTTTTTGTGTGATTGACACGAAATCTGGCTCATTATTTACTAAGAATATATCAAATCATAACTCAAATTTATGACTAAAGATATTATCATAAGTCTACATGCCCAATCTCACTTGATAGGGATGAAAATAATGTGTCACTTTCCAAGACAAAAATGATATGCATTGGATCCTAACTCAAACTTGTGTTGATGATGCCATATTGAGTCTACTCGTCCATGTTTATGTGATAGATACAATAACCTAATAAATATAGAAGATAAATCAAATACACCATGAAATAGGCTTGACAATATGGAATCTATATCCGAGTTCCCAAGTATTTACCTTGTAATGCACTCGGTAAATAAAATTGTCATAATCGAAAACCCAAATACGAGCAAATGCACAACATATGTAACTTTGCTCATTTAACTCAAAAATGAACCCAAGGATCTGTAAATTAGAAAACTGATGAAGCGAAAAGTGTACCGCTTTTAGGGGGTCATTTAAGCCCTAAATCGTATTTATTTGATCAAATATTGCCCTAAATCGTTCCTTTTGTCATTTTAGGTACTTTGGAGAAGAAATCTGGAAAAGGAAGCATTTTGGACGTTTTTGGAGCATAAAAGTGAAGAAATCGACAAAGTCTCCAAAGCTGCTGGAAAAGTACACGTGACGGCGTCAAGGATTGCTCCTGACGGCGTCACGGCTTGGCAAAAGAGGTTGATATGACAAATACACGTGACGCTCCAGAAAGTTTTACAATGGAAGTCTGACGGCGTCACCCTTTAAGGTGATCAAGGCCGTCACGGTTTAAGTTAAAGAGAGACGGCGTCAAGCACAATTGTGACGGCGTCAACCCTTGACGCGCCAGAGTGGATTTTTGAGGATTAAAGAGGGACGGCGTCAGGAAGACCATCCGGGAACCCTAGCCGTGGCGAGGTGACGGCGTCACCTCCTACAACGTGACGCCGTCAGCCCCTAAACTCTATATATAGTTTTGCAATTTTTAGTCATTAGTGTGCAACTTTGTGAGGAGAAACCCTAAGACGAATTTTCTGCCATTTTTAAGGGTTTTATACCCTTGGATCTCCCATGTTTAATTGAAGATAAGTAATCAATTAATCATTCAATATGTCTATGTGTTGTTTGATTATATCTTGTTCTTGTCTTTTAATTAACATGCTAGGCTAGATTTATCTTGTGTTTGCTTAGATCTAATGAAACCTACCTATTGATTATTGGTTGTTGGTGTGTTATTAATTGTATTGGATGATTGTTTATCGATGTTAGGCTTAAGAAAACTAGCTAACCTCCTATACGGTAACTTGCTTGAACGTTTTAAGAAACATGAACCAATGCGTACTAAGGTTATTATGGTTGTATTTAATGCATGAGCGAATTCTAATGATCCCATGTTAGGAGCTTCTTAGCCGGCTCGACATAGGAGTGAAGTAGGAGCTTGTAGAGTTGGGGAAGTACGTACGCCGCCCCACGATTGGTATTAAGGAATACACCCGTCATCCACGCAATTAATACACACTAATCAACCGGTAAAAGATAGTTAGGGAGTAAGGAAATCTAAGTAAACACATTTCTCTCCATATAAGTTTCACAACCTTTTCATTTTAGTTATTTTATTTTATTTGCAATTGTAGTTATTTGGGTTAGTTGACTAGCAACTAATTCCGCCCACTCCTTCAAACCCGAGATTTTACTTGCTTTTATAAAAAATATAAAAATACAAAAAAGAATCTTCCCTCACCCTTAGACCTATTAGAGTAGTTTTTCAATCCTAACGACACTATTCCCCTAGAGAACGATCAATCCCCCGGTACTTGCCACTTCACTATACTACATCGGTCAGGTACACTGCCTGGTGGGGATTGCAAGCCTCTTGAGATCCCTCGAGAGGTAAAACCTGTTGTAAGGTCGCAAAACCACGCATCAAGTTTTTGGCGCCGCTGCCGGGGAAATAGTTATTGTTTAGGTTGAATTTTTATTTTATTAGGTCTACTCACTAGATTCCTTTCTAGTGAGATTTTTATTTTATTTTTCTAGGTTTTTCTTTAGTCTATCTTTTTTTCTTCGTTTCTTTGTTCGTAACCATTACCATCCGACATCATGGAAGGTGGTAATATCCTTGATCCCAACAACCCACCACCACAACAACACCCACCTCCTAGAGCCCGTACCTTAGGAGACTACTCTCGTCCTAGCCACCATGGCTATCGAAACACCATTGAGCTCACTCAAGGAGCCAATGTCCCTCCCTTGCGATCCGACACCATCCGGTTGGTGCAAAGCGGATGCGCATTCCATGGACTTCGTTCCGAAGATCCTAATCAACATCTCAAGGACTTTCTCAAAATCGTTGATTCCATAGACCTTGATGTTTCCACTCGAGAGACGACCTGACTACGTCTCTTTCAATTCTCTCTGCGGGATCAAGCTAGTCAATGGCTAGAGCGTCTACCCGCAGGATCCATCACCTCTTGGGATGATCTCACCACTCGTTTCCTCGCTCAGTTTTTCCCACCAGGAAGAACTACCAAGCTAAGGAATGATATCTTGATGTTCCAACAACGTCAAGGCGAAACCCTCTACGAGGCATGGACTCGATTCAAGGACTTACTCCAAAAAGTCCCTCACCATGGCATAGAACTTTGGATCCAAGTCCAAATCTTCTATGACCATATCAATCTCTCCACGAGGCAAACCATTGACCAATCGGCCGGTGGTAAGCTACGTGATCTAAGTGCGGAACAATCATGGGCTCTCCTGGAAGATCTTGCTCTTTATGACAACGAAAGTTGGAATGATCCCCGTGATTTGAATAAAACGGTCAAGGAAATATCTTTGCCTTCGAACAATTCAAGCACTTCCGACCGTAGGATCATAGAACTTGAAGACCAAGTCAAGTTTCTTATGAAATCCTACGAGGCTCCTAAACCTTCAAGCCAAGTGAACAAAATCACTTCTTCGTGTAAATTATGTAGTGGTCCCCACGACACTCGTGATTGCATGGAACTCCCCAAACAGGCTTTCAAAGAATTCGCATCCTCGCGAATCGATAAGGCGGGAGATAAGTGGCTCACCACTAATTATGGACCCAAGAATTCCGAAGATAGGTACGAGGCGTGGAAGAGTAAGCCAAATTTTAGTTGGAACCAAACTCGAAGCGTATCATTCAATGACTCTCCCCCACTCACCTGGTCTGAACATTATCCTCGTCAGCATACGCATAAACAACAAAATCGCGAGGAATCACTGCAAAAATTCATTCTCTCTCAAGAAACACAGCTCTCCAAACTTGAGAATCAATTCAGACAACAGCAAGTTGATATGAACAACAAGGTTGATAACCTGTTAAAGGTTATCAATGATCGCATTGCTGGCAGGTCAACTTGTGAGTTGGCACGAGTTAATGAGATCAAATCTGTCACGGTGACTCACCAAACACCCCCTCCTGTAAAAATCAAGCACCCTAGTAAACTCTTCAAACACATATCACAAAACGGAAAAGAAACTAGAGATACTCATACCCCTTCAAAAACACTCCACTTCGTGAACACCATTACAACAATACCTATTCCTAAACCCAATCTGGGCCAACAATCAACCGAGAACGTGGACAATGAAATGGAGGGTGAAGTTCCCGAAAAGAACCCCGAGGCGCCCGGCGACTATCTAGACTCACCAAAGAACTCGAGTACAAGAGAGGTGAGTGATGAGGAGGGCTCGGAAGAGAAATCCGAAATGCCTCATGGGCTCCCAGGACTGCTAGACCGCCCCCTGGTGGAGGAACTTGAGAGGGGCACAGCAAAGTTGCCTATGGGATTTGGAGAGAGAATAGAGGATGGCGCTCCCAGGGTCTTTAAGATATCTTGCACCACTAGGAAAAAGTTTATAAAAGATGCCTACATAAACCCCAACTCTTCTATGAATGCAATATCCCTTTCTCTATATAACGAAGCCTTCACCAAACAGGTCAAATATGAAGGGTTTAATATCATCGGGGTAATAAGAAGGGTACCAATTGTGATAGAAAAGTTCCTCTTTCATATCGAGCTAACTATATTTAATAAAATGAACTCTATCATCAACCCATCCTTAACTAGCCTTGTTCTAGGCAAACCATTCATAAAAGCAACGGGAGTGATACTCGATGAGGATGATAGTAGTGCATTATTTACCGATGATGTCAGGAAAGTGATTTTTCGGGATGGCAGTGAAGAAGTGTATGAGTATCAACCATCAGCAATTTGCAACACATGGGGGCTACACGATAGAAGGCCTGGCCGAATTAAGCAACGTGATCCGAATAATCTCAAAATACCTTGCATGATTGGTCACAAGCATTTTTATAATGTTTACATTGACACATGTTTACCCAAAAATGTGATGTCCTTGTTTCATTATAACAACATTTGCAGATAGGGAATGATTCATAAAGGGAAGGATGACATTGGCATAGATGACGATGTACAGGTGTTTGTAGGAAATATGACATTCACTATGAGCTTCGCAATCGTCGATAATATCGAAAAGTACATCGATCCCAGGTTATCACAAGTTGTTTTTGGGGTACCTTTTTGCAAGGCCACAAGCTTGGTTGTGGACGAGCTCAATGGGATCATGACTTTCACCGATGGGATTAGGGAAATCTCATACCAAACGCCTTACAAGATGAGAGAATTCAAGGAGATCGATTATGGAGGGCTCGATGGGTTAAGTTCCCAACTCGTGTTATGTGATGATGATGTGAGAAGAGGATGTAAGGACACTTTTGACCTGTCGAGTGGATTCTTCAAGCATGTTAAGGAGCTTAGTTCTAAATACCAAAACAATCCTTTTGATCTTGAGGACCCGAAATACCTTTACTATGAAAGTGATTCTGATAGAGAATCAAATGGGAACCTAGAAACCGTGACCAATGATGGAATCACGTAATGTACGTGACTTTGAGTCTAGCTACAAGACTCGTTAATAAAGAAAAGCGCTTCTTGGGAGGCAACCCAAGCTTTATTTGCTTTGTGTGTTTATTTAATTGTTTGTTTGATTTTATTTGCTTCCGTATGTATGTTTAATTTTTATTATTATTGATTCATGTTCGAAACTAAATTGTGAAAATGCTTTATCTTGTTTTTAACTTCGTCTTAACTACATATAAAGGTATTTTGCAAAAGATAAGTGTAAAGGAAATCCAAATCGGTTTATTAGAACAAATGAACATGAATCATAACAATATTAAATTAACATACATATTAGTAATTGTTTGAGTCAAATGCTTGTATCGAGTCATAATGGTGTTTTGCAGGAATTCCAGGAAGTAAGGTATAGGTTTTTCCAGAAATTTTCCGGAAACTTAACATGAGAATTCTGTCAGATCATTTCTGACGGCGTCAGGCATTACAACCTGACGGCGTCAGGTTTTAATTTTCTGAAATTTTTGAAAGTTTTGTTTTTCTACTGGAATCATAAAAAGTTTTTATTAAATCTCTAACTTATAAACTCCAGGAATCTGCAAAATAATCATTCCACAAGCATTATATCCTTATATAGATTTATCCCGCCAATGTTATGCAGGTTCTCGTGTTTGTTTTCTCAGGTTTAACAGGTTATTTTGGACAAGGAGATGTATGTGGAATCTAGCTTTTGGCGATGCTTTAGTCTTGGAGCTTCTACTTTCTCTTGGAAGAAGATCTAACCATGTTACCTCTTTATCCACCAAACGAATCAGGGGAGTATTTGATTTTATTCTTTTACCTTATTTACTTTTACATCTTGTTATTTGAACATTGGGGACAATGTTCATCTTAAGTGTAAGGGGGGGTAAAATACGATACCTTAGAGAATGCTATTACGCTTGATTTTTGTTTGTTTAATGGTAGATGTGTAATAAAACTGAGGTAAATACCTGTTAGGGCAATTTTAGTACCAAATTTAAAATTTTTTACAACATATAGGAGTGAAACTTTGATCTTAATGAGCGTCTCATGGATAGGAGTTATATGACTAGCACAAAAACCGTACCACTAAAAAATTTTCCACCCCCAAATATGTGAGGTTCGCCCCTAGAATTGGTAGGAAAAGCATTTATGCTATGATGTGTGTACCGGTAGCACTTAGATTCTAGAACTTGCATTAGGACCATTCCGAGGCCACAAGTGAGACTACATTCGTGTAGTTAGATTTACTACATGATAAGAGGCATTAGGATTAACCCATTGTTTTACACCTGTGTTTTTGTTATAATTACATTGGCTACATTGGTCAAGTAATTCTCCCACACCCTTTGCGTTGTACTCATTTTTAGTACACGATACCCCTAGTACACCCCTCAGAGCCTATCTTTTCGTTTCTAATTTTAAGCATTTTACTTAAAGGAAGAATTTGTTTACACCCCACTTAAATGTACACCCAAATCGCCTTAGCCTACCTTGTATGCACTCATCTTTAGTGCATTATTGTTACAACATTTGTTTAAACCCCAAGTTAATTATCTAATTGATTACATGGTTGCTAAGTCGAGTCATATCCTTGTACATATTGTTTTGGGACGATTGGGACTCATGGGTAAAGTACTAGTGTAATGGAGTAATGGGGAAGAACAACATTATTACCCCCATATGTGCTAAATATTTTAAAAGTACTCCAAGTGTTTCGATTATCTTAATTCGAGTCATTAGAATAGTTAATTGTAAAGTTATGTAAAAGTTCAAGTGTAAAGGGAGAACCGAGGCCCCTATGATGTATTATTTTGGATGGTAGGGCAAGAGTGTATGCAAAAAAAAAAAAAAAAAAAAAAAAAAAAAAAAAAAAAAGTAGAAAAAACATACGGACTACCATCCCGTTTCATTTTATGTTTATTTTATGTTTTTGTTATTTTGTTTTTAGCTTAAGTCGAGTTTAGTCTTGGCTTAGCAACGCCATATTATACATGTAATTAATCAAGATATTTAACTCGCCACCAGTAAAATATCCCTTATCCAACAAAACCGTGTTTATCATATCCCTACACCTAACGTTATAACCCGTTTAAAAGCCCTCTTTGATAGTTTATCTTAGGTGCTTACGCCTAGTGGAGGAGGTTTTTGACCCTTTCCCAAGCCTATGGTAATCTATTTGCTATGACAGGTAGTGAGAGATATTATCCATTTTCATTTATGATATATACTTTTATGACACCTGAGAGATGTGAGTATCTAAACACTACTTGTGATGTGCTAGTTTGTAATCTCCGTGCTTATTATGATTAAAGTGGAACGACTATTTGTTGTAATTACTTTTATATTAGCGTTAAATGACCCCTAACTTGTATTGTGATTAGAATAAAAGCGCATTTGCTTGAGGACAAGCAAATCTCAAGTGTAAGGGTATTTGATGAAGCGAAAAGTGTACCGCTTTTAGGGGGTCATTTAAGCCCTAAATCGTATTTATTTGATCAAATATTGCCCTAAATCGTTCCTTTTGTCATTTTAGGTACTTTGGAGAAGAAATCTGGAAAAGGAAGCATTTTGGACATTTTTGGAGCATAAAAGTGAAGAAAACGACAAAGTCTCAAAAGCTGCTGGAAAAGTACACGTGACGGCGTAACAAGCTGCTGGAAAAGTACACGACCCAACCCTCCCAAATCAAAATCTTGATTTCTTATATCACTCAAATCCTTCAAGTTCTTCAAGAATCATCTTTTCCCATCTCTTCCAAACATCAATTGTAAGTAACAAGCATAATTGCCCGCGCATTGCTGCGGGGCGTATGTGTTTATGTTAAAACATTTAGGCAAACAACAATTTAAATTCATTTGTTAACTGTAAGTAACAGAAACTTGTAACGCTACAATGAAAGGCTTTTTTTTTTTTTTGGCATCAACATTGAATTTCTGCTCTGTTCATGTTCTTTGCTGCAGCATCCTTGATGTGCTTTGTTCTTGGTTGACGCAACTGTATTTGTTTCTGTATTGGTCTTGTTCCTGAAATGAGGTTCAAAATATGAATCATACATTGATAATTTCATGTAAGATCCCATGCCATTTTTTTGCGCAAATAGAAAATGAAGACGTGATTGCTTACTCGTTTAATTTTATCAAACAGCATCTGGAAGATGCGTGGAACAATTCGTTGATTACAACTGGATGACTGATCTTCAACCATTGCGCTTGGTGGACCCCACAATGTATAAGTTTTTCCGCTACCAGTCTGCACAATATTAACAGCCCATTCAAATTCTTGCCACCAAAGTAGTTTCCACTTTCCATAATAAAAATTGTTAGTAAGCCGGAAAGCAATACCTGTCCGTAAGGCAATATTGATGTGTTGTAACCTGCCATCGCACTTTTAACTGTTGATACACCAACTAATTGGAATGCATCCTCCTATCATAACACCAAAAAGTAAAATATTCAATTAAATTATTAACATATACTCTGTGTATTGTTATTAAAATAAATAGTATTTCAGTACTAATAGAAACCAAACATTTCAACATGGAGACACCTACAACACTAAACAACTGAAAGTTCAGTATATCGTTGAATTCCTATCCGTCACAAATTTAGAAACAAACAAACAAAATTTTTTTTTGCAATAAAATTATTTGAATCTGCAGGTTTTGTAGTTCTTAACCGATTATGAATAAGAAACAAAGACGCTTTAGTATTCGTTGTCGAAGGGGATAAGACTCCAAGTATAATTCATGTAGTAATTCAGTAAGGTGAAGAAATACAGGTATATGAATTACAAATGTTAGGCGCATATTTTATTAAACAAAATCACGTAAACTAATAGGAGATCTGTAATTCTATAAACCTCACTAACTGAACCGCACCTATTACAAATCCAGACACATTATAAATGTTTTAGTTCTTATCGTTCATTTAAGAAAAAAAGACACTCCACAACATTTTACGTTTTCCGTCTTACGCTCTTACTAAATGTGATACTACTCATACCATCATTAATCAACAGGTAAAGACGATCACGTATATAATAAAACACATTTCTTATGAGACATAATTAACAAATAAACACGAAACAACAATAGTTCTCCATACCTGAGTAGATTTCGCGTCAAGCACCGCATCCAACATGAACTTCCTGTCACCAACCGACACCGAATCATCCGACACTTTCCTAACATTATAATCACCGGCTTTCTCATTACAATTATTCGGTCTATTCCTCGCAACCAGGTAAAGAACATGCAATAATCATTATTACCAAACCTTAATTCAATCAGAATCACCTAATTTTTGGGCCAATAGGGTTTCAGATTAACAGTCTTAAGTGTAGTCATTTATGTCACATGAAAGACTGGTTGAGCTTGTGGTTCAGCAGAATTGAAGACCGTAGCAATCCTCTCAGTAGGCACCAATGGTAGATATGAAGAAATCTTGTATCCTTTCTCTGGAGTTTCCTGTACTGTCTGGTTGTATTTTTCAGAGAAGCAAGCTGCTTTTGGTACAACCACATTAGCCACCTGAGGAAAGTATGGGAGCTGGTTAAGAGAGTGCCAAGCTGAAGCTATTGCATAAATGTGGCCGACTGTTCTAAAGCCTTCTTGTTGTCTGTTGCTGCGTTTCTAGCTAATTCCATAACCTGTATACAAACACGCCAGCATCTATTTAGTCAAATCATGATTCTATTGCAACTGAGACTGATAATCAATAAATGTACTCTATTTGATACTATTTAGAAAAAACAAAAGTGTAGCATATAATAAAAAAAGGTACATAAGTAGCGTGCATTCATACATTAAAAACTCGAGTAAATATTGCATTCATACAGATGATTTAAGGGTATGAATATAGCATGAACGTGTCCATGGGCATCAGGGAAAGTTGATCAAACCATACAACTCTTGTTCTACTGGTTGTCAACTGCAGTTATGAATTATGATTAATAAGAAACAATACCAATGCTATTGGAATTGGTATAATCTACATAATGCATAATGACACTGAGTGGCAGATGAAGTTTCATCATTATCAGGAGGAGTTGTATCCTGAGTACCTAGTGCGAAACTTATATTTTGGTGAATGTAGTTAATAGGTCCATTTCGCCTTTTTTTATGCTAGCCTTTTCAATATTAGGCAACCCAACTTTGATCCTTGTTCAATTAAGGTTAGCACTCATTGAAATTAGAACAGTTATCTATATGAAATACACACATGTATTATCTTTGTTATGAAATCAGGAAATTGGATACAAAGATAAAACCCACAAAACTATTGCAAATTTATGTTTATATCACAAAAGATTGAATCTTTGTAAAAAAAAAATAATAAATAAAAAAAATATAATAAAAATAAAGATCAAACCTTCACATAAGAGACGATTAACAGCCACCCTTGGTAACAGACTCGTCAACCTGAAATCATGTGACCAGAGAATGAGCATCTAAACCATGTTAAAAGTTTAAACAACTCTTTTGATTTGGATAAATAAATAAAAAAAAGGTAACCTAAAACTTTTGTGTTTCATATTAAGGTAGCAAATGCGAGCCACAACCTTTTAAATGGATCAATTTAAGTTGCATAAATGGGTCAAATAAACAAAAACAGTAAGATGGTGAATGGGTGACCGTCCTCCTAAGTCTCTTGTTAGTGCATATAATGTTAAGGACTCCTAAATCAATTTATTTAAAGATTTAAATATGTTTACAATAATTGTTTTGACCCGTTAGACAACCCGCCAATATTGCCACGGCTACTTAAGGACAATCTATAAAGGAAGTATATAACAAAAAAACTGTTAACCTGCTTTATCCAAAACGAAGAATACTTTTCTTTTTTACGTGCACCATAATTATACTAAAGAACTCGTAGAAATATTCCAATACCAAGCATAAAGTACTGTTGGCATCAAATTATTTTCACAATATCGAAACAATCAAATTCATTTGAACTACAATTTTTCTTAAATATCAGTTGTAAAAAGCATTAGTAGTTTGGATAACAGATAACTGCTTGTCAACTAAAAATAACCAATCCCAAACACCCCCTAACTTTCAAAATAAGCACTCTAATGTTTAAGCAGATAAATACATGTGCAACCTGAAAATGACCCCAAATCGTGAACACATCCCCCTGAACACTCAATTGATTCACTGAACTCACACTCTGAACACACCTACTGAATGACACACACTCGAACCTGAATATGTTGTGACCGCAAGAACTCTCAAAATCATTGTACATGAGGCATTCATTCAAACTAATGTGGCGACATTTAATATCAAATAAGTAGAAACCTGAGTTTTACCTTATTTTGGTACTACCTTCCTGCATATATCCAAATCCTGTATTAAGAAGACAATCGTCATTTCATCATCCGCAACGCATCCTGCAAAAGAAATCAACAAAACCCCCAAATTAACAGAACCCTACTTTAATTTTTATTTTTATTTTTTTTATAAAAACCATAAAATTAAACACAATCATAAATTCCAATTTAATTAAACCCGAATTGTAATATCCATAATTCAATTTATTCAAAATTAAAAAAATAATAATAATAAATGAGATGGAGGCTACCTTTGTTGTTCAATCGATCATTGGTACATGATAGATTATTCATCATCCTCAGCTTTATTTTTTCCTCTCTCTCAAATTGCTGGGAAACCTGGTATACGTGTGTATGTGTTTTGTGTTTGTGTTTTCTGTCTGTGTTTTGTGTTCATGTGGTGTGTGTATTTTGTGTCTATGCTTTGTGTTAAAATGTGGTAGCTTCTAGCTTCTCCAGAAGCTACCACATTTTAAGTTAATAATGTAATTAAGGTAAAGTGTAGTGAACAGTAAAGTCCCACATGTTCTTGAACCAATAGAAAATGCACACCTATGTTAACAATACTGTGGATGTATTTTTTTTTATTTTTTGGGCCAATAAGGTGTTAGATTAGGATTTTTAATTGTACTAATTTGTGTCACATCATTTTTCATTGTTAGTATATATATATAATTTCTTTTAATATCCTCTTTAGTTCTGAGTTTAGGGTTTCTATTTTGCACAAAATTGAATTTGGAGATTTTAAATCTACTTTGATTTTAAATAGTTTAGGGTTAAGATTCAATCATACAAACATATATCATTCCTGATTAGTTAATAATACTTCTATATTTGCAACAAAAATCTAATTTTGAATCATCTCCAAATACCAATTTTTTTTTCAAAACTTTGCACAACTAGGTCTCTCCAATTATTAATACAATATAAAAATGTTTTTCATCATCATAATCTCTTAAATGTTCAAAGAAATATGTAACTAATATCTATTTCCACATCATTTAATCGAGAAAAATTGAATAACGGAGTATTTGAGTTATCTCATTATTATTTTTTTGTGTCAAGATAACTACACATCCACATTGTTTGCATATAGACACACACTTAGGATTACATTTTTTTTTCTTTATATTGAAATCATCTATTTTTTATAGGATTAGTCATGCTTAGCCGATTCCAAGGTAACCACAAACACACCGACTCCTACATACCCAAAATATGTGGGAGATTAGAGATTACTTCGGTGTAGAAGCAATCTATTGCCAAATCATTATCAAAGGCATTTAGAAAAAGAGGTTAGATGGAATTTGGTGTATTAATGGTGATTTATGCACTTGGAATTTTTTTTTGATACAACTCTTATTTATCATGTTTCATTATGTATATTATTAATGCTCGTGATTTTATTAAATAATTGTTTAGTTATTTTGGTTTGCCATGCTAACTAGAAATATTTTACTAGTTACTTTCCGTCATTAAGCATCCTCAACCAACCAACTACCATATCTATTTTTCTTTTAAATCTTCTCCCATGTACCTATGATCTTCACACTCAAATCCTTTAAATAAAAACATTCCCTATCTCTTCCCATATACTCATATACTTTATGCTACAACCTTTTGAATAAAAACATTATCTTTACCTCCTTTATAAGCTCATGAATCCTCATCCTCATACTTATATTTTCACCTTTTACATCCTCAACCAATCTTTCTCTAAGCAAATGGATCCACAAAGCTCCCAAAGTTATATTAACAAACCCAATAGCACAAAACCTTGAATAAGGGTTCACAAACCCAGATTTGTCAACTTAGAATCATCCAACCAAGACAATTTTACACCACAAACCCACTCTTACTCCTCCTTTCCTTCTCTTGCACCACAACCATCTATATGGTTCCAAACCTCATTTCCGCCTTCTCTCATTCCACCCATGAGAGTAAACCTCATGCTTCCTTGTGTGAGTGTTGCAAGAATACTCCCAATGCTTAGAAGGAGCTTCGATACTCTATGAAGGAAGTCTGATTCATGTTTACGAGCATCCGTGATAACATCACCCACCTCGCCCCTTACGTTCGCAAAGACAACCCTTAATTTTTTTTTCTTTCGATTTGGTTGTATGACATTTCTTAAGGATCTTTAAACTATTACAATATGGTTGTATCTTTGAATAATTTATTATTATGTTTGTTCTACATTTTTGCTGCTTGTTAACCTTTCTTACTTCCCATCCATATTATTCTTGCTTTTTCGCTAACCCTTTTTGTAGCTTGTGTGGATGCTCACATCAAAGGGGAGCATGAACCAGGGGGAGCCATATTCAACAGCTTGTGATTCCACTACAAACCTTCTTTTTGCTTTGACAAAAAGGGGGAGAAAGGTTAAAACTCAACTAAAAACATTATTACGTTACTTTTACGTCAATTTGAGTTTATATTTTTTCATCATAAAAAAAGGGAGATTTTTAATACAAATAATCGCATAAAACGTTATTTCTAGTGAACGATTTCTCTGAGTTTTGTTAATGACAAATATAAAAGCGTATTACGTAAAAGTTTATGTAAACATGTTCTAGACATAGTTATCATTTGCTGCAAATCACTTAACGTATGAATATGAATTCTAAAAATAGGTGAATGATCAAATATGTTTTTATCATACATAATGCATCAAAACAATTGTATCATTTTATATATTCTTGCATCATTTTATAAACATTCATATCAATTTTATTTAGCTCCATTCTAAATAAAATATTTTATAAAATACATTTTACAACTAGCTAGAATCTTCCATTTAGGGAAGTCATTGAAACCTCATCCTTTATTGAAATAAGGATTTAGCACTCATGTGATAATCCAAAATAAATGAGGAAAGCATAATATGTGTTTTTGCATAAAACCACTTATTAACCATTTTTAGCTTTTGAGTGTTCAACAATGTAGGAAAGCATCAAGCGTGCTCTCCTCTATCTCTTCCCTAAGCAGTGTAGAAAGGAAACAATGCAAACAAAGTTGAAAGACATTCTAAAACGGCTATGCATTTTGAAATTTGCAGACCACAGATCTTGCAGACTCATGGATCCTGCAAGGATTTGTGGATACATTTAAGCATGTGAACAATCAGTTTTTGTCTGTTTAAACAAGCCATTTTGCTACCATTTGACTCACCCATTTCAAACACATCCCAAGCATTACTAAAAGCTTTCATTTATAATAACCTTTGATCATTATCTTGTTTAATTCATTCAAAGTGATTCACTCTAGCAAGGGAAGAACATAAGAAAATGTAGAGTATTTTGTGGTGTTGTAGTATGTATTTGCAAGCTTGTTATATTATCATATTCCACTACTATACTCGAAAGTCATATTCGCCATTACACACCTAACTAGAGTGAGTTAGATTAGTGTTTTATGCCTCAAAACACCTTAAGAGAAAGATTGGTTCTACCTACTTAGGACTCGATATTTAGTTTAGTATCGTTAAAATAATTTTCTCCGCCAAGAATGGAGCTTGTTCAAATAGTGAAGTAACTCTCGAGTAGGAAACTCAAGAAGTTGAGTAGGGCGAAGAGAAGTTTCGTGACCAAACCACTATAAATTCTCGTCTTTGGTTTGATCTCTTATTTACTAATTGTTTTGCATTTATTCATACATATTTCCTTGTGCATAATAAATATCAACAAAACTAAATTTTAAAAACCAAAACTATTCGACCTCCTCCTAGGTTTTCACATCTAGCATTGTTCATAATTGAAAGTGGTTAAAGAATAATTAGGCAATATGCCTAATTGCCTATATCGATCTGCTAGCTAGCCACTTCGATAGGTTATGAATTATAAACTAAATGCTAAGAATAATTTCTTGTGAACATTCGAGTACTCCGTATTGGACAACAGGAAAATGGTAAGTATGTGAAGGCATGAAGCATGAACTATCACTCTATCGCAATAAATATCCATCATCAAAAACCCTTTAGGCTATGCACAGTCGTGACCGGGTCATCACCCTGCCACATCAGCTTTCTCTCTTCGATAATCAGACACGACCAAGTTGCCACAGTCGATGGCCGACTTTTTTTTTTTTTTTTTTTTTTTTTTTTTTTTTTTTTTTTTAATTCAAATATTTTAAACAACAAATTTAAAATTCATTAAAATAAAAACATTATATAAATTAAACATTAAATTGAAAACATGAATTACAGATTAACAAACTACGACACAGAAAATAAAACACATAGATTAAAACACGTAAAGTTAATCCAAGTGATCTCAAGTTTCAGAGTTGTCTGAGTGATAACCATCGTCATAAGGAGACCAGTTCGCAAACCTGCTCTTTTCGTACTCTCGTTCCAAAGTGTTAAACAAATCGTCCCTACGCACTTGTGCATCCCTTTCTTCCTGCTCCCTACGAGCAGATTCCTCACGTGCTTCGTTTTGTTGTATCTCTCTCAGTATTGCCTCATCCTTCTCAAAGATATCGGAGATATTCCTTAGTAAAATTAAACGGATTGTTTTGGTGGTCCACCGGTAGAGTGTTAACCGGTTCATTTTTCGGTTAAAATACCAGAAAGATATCTTCCGGTGGAGTGTTATAAACTTCATTTTTTGTTGGGTTGGAGCTGGGGATTTGTTGTGAGGAGTCGTGTGGACTGGGGAATTGTTGTGAGAAGTCGTGGTGACTGGAGAATTGTTGTGAGAAGTCTTTGCGAGACATTGCTGAGAATCTGTGTGTGAGTTGTGTGTATGAGTTGTGTGTATGAGAAGTGTGTTTGAAGTTGGTATTTATAAGGTTGTAAAGTGGTAAAGTGTTTTTTTTTTTTTTTTTTTTTTTTTTTTTTTTTTTTTTTTTTTTTTTTTTAATATGAAACGGATACATTTTTTTAAACTTTGTGTGTGCAATTTAATCGGTCGAAAATTTGACCCATATTGCATTTTCCTCTCCGACGACCGATATTTTTTTTGCCACAGTGTGCTCGACCGATTTAAATATCGATCGACCTTTGCAAATGACCGACTTTTTTTTCCCACTGCGAGTAGCCTTATTAAAAGTTAGTACTCTAAATAAATCTATAGCGAATAAGTAAATTGCAGAATTTAATAAGGGCTTTTAAATAGATAATTAAAGCTCTAACAAACCAATAGAAGAAAGAGAGAGAAGCCCATGATCCATCGATTTATAATAGCACGATATTCGGGAGTTGCGTCAACGGATACCCTGAAATTAAAATTTTCGACAAACAATGTTTTTTGATAATACGTTTTTCGTGTCAATACTTTATAAAAGACGAGAATTTTATATTCTAACAACTTCAAACAATGACAAATTATATAATGGTTAAAAGTAGATAGTAAAGAACATAAACATGTCATTTAATTTTTTTTGGATAGATTGTATTAATTTTTATTTTATGGATGTTTTAGTATATTTTAGGAGAGTAATAAAAATTTATTCTAATAGATTTTTTGATTTGTACCATATGATTTATTGATTGTATCGTTGCATTGAGGGTGTTTTAATGATTACATTAGTTGAAGGTGTTAAATATATATTTTTGTGCATAAGTTAATTGTACAACATGCATGTATATTTATATTGCTTAATATTTAAGTTTGCAATATTTTATTAGTTTAATGGAGGGAATTATCTTCTTCCATTTTATGTAGTTTAGATAAACACTAGCGAAAATTACTGTGCTACCCATTTAGAAGTGTATCTATCTTGCAGTGCCCAAACTTTTTCCACTATTCACAAATGGACATAGATCTCGCGTATAAAAGTATCCGGGGTTACACGTGATTACGTGGCACATTGTTAGTGTTTGAAAAAAAAACTAATCTCGCGTAGGAAATGACCCATGGTTACACGGGATTGCAAGAAAACAAAAAAAAAAAATTATGTAAAAATTCTTCTCGTGGATAAAAGTAATAAGAGGTTACACGAGATTGAGAAAAAAACAAAATATATTTGCATTCAAATAATAAGTAGAATTATCTTTTATATTATAGTAGTTATAAAATCTCAAAGAAAAAAAATTCATTTTAGTCCTTTTGACATAATAGGTGAGTGAGTAATCGCTTTATTTATTTTCATGAAGGACACTAATGTGTTATCAAATCAACAATATAAATGACCATCCTTTTCACCTACTTGTCATTTCTACTATTTAAACAGAGTTGTTGTGGACAAACATACTAGCATTACAAATAGAATTTATTACAAGATACATAACGTATGTTACAAATTAACTACAATTACAGGAAAATACATAACAAAAAAGAACTAACTTGTTACAAACTTGTTACAAACCATTTTGTCGGTGAACCACTTATCATTTGTAACCCATAATCCTTTCCTCTCCATGCTTGTTGGTAAGATATACTTATTTTATATTGCGCCAACATATCTTTTTGCATATCTTTTGGTTTTAAATCTAGTCTACTATCTTTTAACTTTTCACTAAAAATGTGACCAATAAATTTTTTATTTTCATTTCGATGGTTAGGATATGTTTGAGTTTTGGGACACGTATGAATATCTTTCACACCTGTAACTACAAACACATCTGTACCCTGAATGCATTTAGAGTTAATTCTCCATTTGCATTCAGTATAATGAAAGCATTTACAATCAAACCTGTCTGAATCCGACTTTCGTACTAAAAACTAGAAACCTTCTTCTAAACTTTTCAACCTAACTGCAACGTCTATTTTTTCCCTTGAGTAAAAATACTTTTCGACATAAAAATCAGAATCACTATTGTATTCGTTTGAACTTATTGGTTTGGACTGGTAAAGAGGTGGTTCTGGAACGCCAGGCGTTAATGAAAAAATGTTCTTCCATTCATGGTGAATTGGTTTTGGGTTATCACCAACTCCAACAAAACCATCATTTTCTTCATCTTTTACATCATCATCTGCCCCGAATGCAAACGATGATCCTGGTTTTGTGAAATACGCCTCATCTTTATATCCGAACCCATCATTTTCATAATCATTTGATTCAAAAATTTTAGATGGGCCATCATCAAAAAAAGACTTATTATGGTCTTTATTATTGAAATTACATGAGTTTTCTTGAAAAGCAGAGGACGCGATATTTTGGTTAGTTGTTGTTGTTTCCAAAAAATTGTAAAACGTTTGGTTTTCTTGGGTGGACCTAAAACATGTAGTTTCTTCAAATTCTTTCGCTTTAACCACATACAGATGTGGCATTCCTGCATTCGAATAAGCGAAATCAGTAAAAAAAAGTTACCTCATCGTCGTCAGTAATATCCATTCGAACGTCAAATGAAGGGTGCGAAAATTTAAAATTCAGCCGAATATTGGGATCCAACTTGAATTTAGAACGCACATAATCAACTAACCATGAGTACATGATATTAGTATACATAACCACACCTCGTTCAGTATCATCAAAATGTAATATACATTTGAATTTATGTATATCTGAAGTCATTGCTATGTATATCTGATTTTTTGTGTATAAGACTAAAAGTATATGCTATGTTTGGATATACATCTTTCCTTATATATACATACAATGATGTGACAATTCCATGACAGTTGCGTGTATGTGTAATTTTTTACACGAAATATGACACAGATTAGACAACTCTATGACAATGATTTGACAACTCTATGACAATGATTTAACTAATCTATGACAATTCTGTGTACGTGTACTTTTTTACGCGAGATATGACACAGATTAGACAACTCTATGACAATGATGTAACAACTCTATGACAATGATTTGACTAATCTATGACAATTTCGTGTACGTTTACTTTTTTACGCGAGATATACTCTATTTAAGTCTGGTATTTTTACGCTAATTACACACAATCTTTTACACCGACATTGCTTACTAAAAATCATTTACTAATACATTCATTTACATTTTCAAAAAATGTCGGACAACATACCATTCGACCTTCAAGTTGATATCATGAAGAAACTACCAGTTAAGTCTTTACTACAGTTTCGTACTGTGTCAAAGAGATGGAAGTCTTCCATAGACTTACCGAACTTCATCCGTAGTTATGGTTTTTGTGAAACAGATATGTGTTGTTTCAATTTAACATATATGCAAGGTAATGTTGGTTTTATGTTTTCAGTAAACGAAAATTTAGCCTTTACGAATCTAGATACAACTTTGAATCTTCCAACTCTTAAGCCAATTGCTACTTCTGAAGGTGTCTGGTGCTTTTCGTATGGTTCAAATATGATGGTTGTTCTTTGGAACCCATCGATAAAAAGATCTGTAGGAATATTCGTCCCTACTTTCTTGAATCAACCTGATTCACAAAAAATGGTCATCGGTTTCGGTGTCCGTCCCGACACCTTAGACCCTACCCTTTTAAAGATTAATTACCCGTATTACGATTAAGGACCATGGTATGTGTCAGTTTATACATTGAGTTCCAGACGTTGGAACAATCTTGAAAATGACCGTTTGCCCCTTGAATCAATTAGAATTAAACGGTCTGGTCAAGCAGTAGTGGGTGGTAAAATTTTCTGGGTTGGTTCTGAAAAATTTGTTTATAATGATGGTGTTTCGTACAAACGATACATTATTGTTTCTTTTGATTTGGTTACTCACCAATTTCAAGTGCAAGACATACCTGAATTGATAAGATTCATGGTTCAGCCTCCATTCTATATATCTCAGCTACGAAACTCTCTCGTAGTTTCAGGAAGTTTCCTTGCAGAAGAGTATAAAGTTATGTGCGCATGGAAATTAGAATTTGATGGTGGTATTGTATCATCGTGTCCAGTGCTATTCACCATCCCATTCTCAATTGAGAATGAGGTAAAATTAATTGGATTTACAAAGGATGCGGAACCAATTGTTCAAGCTAAGAGCAACCAATAGATAGCTCACTCACTACAAGTATACGAGCGAACATCTCAAGAGTTTTAAAACATGGGTATTGAAGCAAATGGTGGTTCATTTTTTATTGGCCCATACAAAGAATCACTAATTCTTCTTGATCAACCAAACAATACCTACATGGTTTAGTTTCTGTCTTTAACATTATCAATGTATGTCTTTTCTAGTTTCTACAACTGTACTAGTTTTTTTTTTTTTTTTTTTTTTTTTTTTTTTTTTTTTTTTTTTTTTTTAAATTAATGCTATTTGTTTGTGTTTTATGTTATACGTTTTTTATTTATGTGTCCAGTAATGAATTTGCCAATATACATTTTGCTTTATATATAAATACAATGATGTGACAACTCCATGACAATTGCGTGTATGTGTAGTGCCAACACAAGAGTATGTAAGGAAGATAAATGAGGATGTCGTTGAAGATGATCATTTTATGCGTGGGCCATGGCTATGCGCTATTAATAAGCTGCGGAATAGCGAATGTATCAACGTAACTGGTTGTCTTGGCAATATCAAAAACTGTTGCGTAAAAGGGAAACTTGAACTTGTTGTAGCTGTAATCAAGACTTGTATTCCTACCGCGCTTGGTGAGCTAACAGTGACACCAAAAGATCCAACGGGGACATTCTCTGGTACAATTCATCACAAAGTCCTTACAGAAGAATCGGGTTACAAAAAATCTATCAAAGTCGGAGCTGTGTTGGTACTTCGTAATGTTTCGGTGTTTACCCTAAAATCAACACCCCTTGGTCTTAACATTACATTGAGGAACATTGTTGAGGTTTTCGACAAGGATACCGTTTTTATTGGCTAAACCTTTACATATTTATTACCTACGTTTAGGTTTAATATTGTCTATGTAATGTTTATTTACGTCAACTTCGTCTTTTTTTCTTTGTAGTTGAATAAAAGTTTTATGGTATATTAATCCTCTTTATTAGTAGTAACCTCATTTTAAAGCATACATTTTTGTTAATACATGCTTTTGCACCATATCTAAGTTTCATGTTTGCTTTAGACTTACAACAAAATATAAACCAAATTAGGTCTTCATAAATTAGGGCTTGTTTTAATATTTTTTTTCAAATATTAAAAATACGACATATTATTTTTAAAAAAAAATTTCGAATATTAGGTCAAATTTTGAACAATCTCGTGTAACCATGGGTCGATTTCTACACGAGATCAATTTTAAATGAATATACTTGGTTTTCTTGCAATCCCGTGTAACCACGGGTCAATATCTACGTGAGATTGGTTTTTTTTTTTTTTTTTTTTTTTTTCCAACCACTAACAATGTGCCACGTAATCACGTGTAACCCCGGGTACTTTTATACGCGAGATCTATGTCCATTTTTGAATATTGGAAAAAGTTTGGGCACTGCAAGATAGATACCCTTCTAAATGGGTACTATAGTAATTTAAAACATTAGTTACAACACTTTAAAACATTTTTTCTAGACATGTTTTAAATGAATTAATTTAAAAAAATACAATGTAAAAATGAAGCAGAGAGAACCGCCGAAACCGGTAAAAACGGGTGAACCAGGCCTGATCGGGATCATTTTCTTATTGTTTTCCTCAGGTTAATCAGCTCGTCATTATTATTTTGTTGATGCTTGGACTTTAATCACAAGGTACCCGTCGTCGCAACGCGTGGGTACCATGCTATATTGAAAAATTAGCTAATAATATGAGAAGCTTATTGCATTTGATATGCTCTTATATTGATGTCATAATTATTTTCGCATAACAAGTTAAACCAAACAGGGTACCCGTCGACATAACGTACATATACCCCACCATTATTGAATTAAAGTATACATATTAAATTTTGTTAACTACTGTTGTTTCACTTTACTCAAATTTTTGACAAAGAAAGTAATCAAACTTCTTATTACTAAGGCTGGATGCAGTAGTATCAATCGATCGATCGATTGATTCAATCGTAGTCGATCGTCCTTGTTGTGGTTAAAATTGGTGATCGATTGATTGATTCGAATTTGGGAATGAGGAGCGCATAACCGATCGACTTCTTTCCTTTTTTTTTTTTTTTTTTTTTTTTTTTTTTTTTTTTTTGCTAATTGAGAATACTTTGCAAAGTAAAAGAAAAAAAAAATCTTTAAACTCACTTATAAATACACAACATAAACACACAACACAAACAAACTTGGGATAACCCGGATTACTGAAATTTAAGTTTATGTTTATGTAATGTTTTTAATCTATGTACTATTTTAATTATTAATGAAATTTAAGTTTGTGTTAAAAATGATTTTTTTTTTTTTTTTTTTTTAAATGATGAAGGTTGCCCTTACTGGGGCACCTAATCGCCTGAAGATCGCTGGAGAGAGAAAGCTGATGTGACAGAGAAAATAGGAAAAATTGACACTCCTTACTGCATCCAGCCTTAATATCATGTCTTTGTGATAAAAACATATGATTACCCAAAAACGTTCATCACATGAAGCCATGTGGTCACATGTCACATGTCACATGCTCATCACCGATACCTTATTCTTGATTCCATAAACATGTACTACTCCCTCCGTCTCAATTTATTTGTCAGGAGAGAGAAAACACAAAGTTTAATAAAAGTGGGGCCACTTTAATTTTCAACCACTAAAATAGAATATTCCTCCACTAGATTCTCTAGTTTTTACTAAATAAGGAAAGTGGACAATTAATTTGAGACATCCATAAAAGGAAATATGGACAATTAAATTGAGACGGAGGTACTATTAGTTAATATTAAATGAGATCAATTCAATAAACCAGCCAGGTATACAACTATACATTGATTTTAGTGATATCATTGGTGCTATGGTCAAAGGAATTAAAAAATAAAAAATAAAAAAAAAAAAAAAAAAAAAAAAAATTCACAAAGGTACCTATATAAAATGTATAAATACATACGTGTACAAAATAATTCTTGATACAAGTTTTAATATAAGACAAAATAACTACTTTACGATTATTATTGAATGAAACAATTACACGTTTGGTCCCTGTAGTTTGCTCAGATTTCATATTTAGTCCTTAAGTCATTTTAATTACACCAGAGATACCTATTTTTGAAACCTTGCACTCATTTAGTCCTTATTTTGGATGGGCCGTTAGTTTGACCATTAAGTGTTTAAATAATATTTTCCCGTTAGTCTCTCCGTTAATATTTTTTGCACCGTTAGTCCTCATTTTGTAAAATGAATTAAAAAGGGCATCATGGCTCGAACTCAGGTCTTGTTGCCCAAAAACCAACACCCCAACCACTGGACTAAGCGTCCAGTGGTGTAATTATATAAAAATAAATTCTATTTAACTTTTTTTTGGCTCAAACTCGTTTTTATCCGTTTTCGTCTGTTTTTATACGTTCTCGTCCGTTTTTTTACGTTCCCCTCCATTTTTTTACGTTTTCGTCCGTTTTTTACGTTTTTGTCCATTTTTTTACGTTTTATACGTTTTCGTCCGTTTTTTTAACGTGTTTGTCCATTTTTTACGTTCTTGTCCATTTTTTTACATTTTCATTCGTTTTTTTACGTTTTCAACCATTTTCATCTGTTCTCATCTTTTTTTGCGTTTTTATCATTCTTTTTATGTTTTCGTCCGTTTTTTACCTTTTGATCCTTTTTAAACGTTTTCGTCTCTTTTTCTTTACGTTTTCATCCGTTTTATATGTTGTTGTCCCTTTTTTTTATGTTTCCATCCGTTTTATACGTTTTAGTCTGTTTTTAAACGTTTTCGTTTGTTTTTTTACGTTTTTGTCCGTTGTTATTCATTTTCGTTCATTTTTATACGTTTTTGTCTTTTTTTTTTTCACGTTTTCGCTTTTATACGTTTTTATACGCTTACATAAAAACGGACAAAAGCGTAAAAAAAGGACAAAAACGTAAGAAAATGACGACAAACATAAAAAAAGGGACAAGAACGTAAAAAAAGGACAAAAACGTAAGAAAATGGACGAAAACATAAAAAAAGGGACAAGAACGTAAAAAATGGACAAAAATGTAAAAAACCGGACGAAAACGTCTAAAATCGTAAAAAAAGGGACAAAAACGTAAAAATAATGTACGAAAACGTAAAAAATGGACGAGGACGTAAAAAAAAGGACAAAACGTAAAAAAACGGACGAAAACGTGAAAAATGGACTAGAACGTAAAAAAAGGACGAAAATGTCTAAAATCATAAAAAAGGGACAAAAACGTAAAAAAAATGTACGAAAATGTAAAAAACGGAACGAGGACGTAAAAAATGGACAAAAACGTAAAACAAAATGGACGAGAACGTAAAAAATGGGCAAAAATATAAAAAAAACTGACGAAAACCTATAAAAACACACGGAAACGTTAAAAAACGGATGAGAACTTAAAAAACGGACAAAAACGTTAAAAAAAGGACGAAAACGTCAAAAAACGGACGAGAACCTAAAAAACGGACAAAAATATAAAAAAAACGGACGAAAACGTATAAAAACGTAAAAAAAACGTATAAAAACAGACGAAAACGGATAAAAACGAGTTTGAGCCAAAAAAGGTTAAATAGAATTTATTTTGATATAATTACACCACCGGACGCTTAGTTCAGTGGTTGGGGTGTTGGTTTTTGGGCAACAAGACCCGAGTTTGAGCCATGCTGCCTTTTTTTATTCATTTTAGAAAATGAGGACTAACGGTGCAAAAAATATTAACGAATGGACTAACGGGTAAATATTATTTAAACACTTAACGGTCAAACTAACGGCCCATCCAAAATAGGGACTAAATGAGTGCAAGGTTTCAAAAATAGGTATCTATTGTGTAATTAAAACGACCGAAATATATATATATATATATATATATATATATATATAATATATATATATATATATATATATATATATATATATATATATATATATATATATATATATATGTATAAAAAAAAATTTATATAAGTAAATAAAGAGTAAAAATGTTATACCAAAATGTCCACCCGGTGTGTTTTTGAGGAGTAACCCCGGCGAAACGTATCCCTCTTGTGACGCATTCCAAGGTATGAAACCCGGCATTGGTTGATTTGGGACGTTCATTTGTTGGATATATTGAAACAATGCCGGGTTATTAAGTAAATTTGAATCATTCATATCCGGTTGATTTGAGACGTTTGGACGTGTTGAACGATACCCATACGGGCTGCGAAAGTTATTTGGATTTGGATTTGGATACATATTTTTTATAGAGTTGATGAAGTGAATGTATAAAATGAAGTGTAGAAAATATGTATGTGAGATATATTATATATATATATATATATATATATATAATATAGAGTTGAGGAAATGGAAGGAAAAAAATATATATATATATACAAAGTGCCGTTTGAAACGGCTAGTAAACTATGAAAAGAAGCAAAACATTCAAACTTTCCAGGCGACCCATATATATCGCCAAGCTTGCAAATCGCCTGGGGGGGCAGTGTTGGGGGCGATCCAGAGGCGTTCCAGCCATGGTTCGCCTGTTTTCTCGCCTCACTCCCTTCGGTCTAAGGACCAAACGTGTAATTTTTTCTTATTGAATTGTGTGCAGTGATTCTGACCATTAGCAAGATACAGCGAATAAGTAGATCACAGAATTTAGTAAAACACAAGTTAAGCATCGTACGAACCAATAGTGTGAGGGGAAAGAAAGCCGCTTACCAATTTTCTATAAATAAATTAAAGAATTACTATAAGTTTTAGATCTAAACCTTTGGGTTCTATGGAATTCATTTTTGCCCCCCTTGGCATCAAGCAAGGTTCAAACCCAATGAAACCGCTAAAAGTCCTCCACAGCACAAGACTGAAAAAAAAAAATGTTTTCTATGAAGATGATCTTAATAGTATTGTTGAGAAAATATATGTTATACGTAGTGTATAACACATTTTTGAGTGAAAAACTTGTTATATATTACCGATACTATCAAAAGTTACATAACAATATAACACAATATTTTGAAGTAGGTCTATATATGTAAAGACGTAAAAAAAAAAAATAATAATAATAAAAAAAAAATAACAATAAAAATAAAAAATCTTAACCAGATTAATGACTAATGCCTAAACAAATTGATAAGAAGCATAAAGTCTTAATCTCACATGTTTTATTTAATAAATAAAAATAACTGTAAAACCCCTCCCAAAATAGCAAATCAAGAAACTCCACTCATACAGTTTTTCCAAAACATAATACATAGTTTGTCACAACACCTAGCTTGTCGTTATATGCATTCATGCTCTATTTGTGTGAAAATATATTCGTCTTATTAAATATTAATAACACTTTGAAGTTCAGAGTGTCCATTTGTTAATTTCATAGCTCCAGATCGTCTATGAAAAGCCTAGCAAACTGCTTATACGCTTACTTTGTGTTTTTTTTTTCTGGATACTTATAGTTTTCGATTCTTTGGCCGAATAATTCATGGGTAATACGCTTTCAAAGCCTACACGTAAAACAATCTTTACTCCGACTACAAAGTATTGCTCATCATAACCTAACAATCAGCTAAGTAATCTATAATTGACAAAAAGCACTTTGTTTTGTTTTGGGTCAAAGATACACTTTATCAAAACCTAGTAGCTAAAGTGTAACTATTTGAAAAAGGAAAGTCTTCACTTTCATGTGTATAGCAGGAGGACATCAATCTAGAGAGAGACTATAGTTGTAGTTACACATAAACACATGCATATTCACGCACATAAACACCAAAATAAAAATAGATACACTGTATATGTATATAGTACTATCACTTTTTTAAATGTGGTTGAGTAATAAAAATGAAAGCATTGCCTTAAATCATGTTAAGCAACCATTGCTGTTTTTATTTTGCTCATTTTCATATTGAGATGTGAGCCTTTAACCTTCATTATACTCTATCTTTCATTTCTTTATATTCATTAAACACATTACAAATTTCTCTCTTGATATTCAACCATTTGATTTGAAACTTTGTGTATAAGTTCAAATCACACTTAATTGAAAAACCCTTAAATTAATTTGAGTCTTGTTGGGTTTATGCTATTGTGTGTTGAATTTGATTTAGGGGTTTGCTTGCTTTTGGTTTTTAAATTGTGGGTGTTGTTTATTTATGCTTAATTGACTAAAGGGTGTCCTAATTCGATGATTCTTGGATCAGTTAAGGTGTGGATTATTATAAAAGTGTGATTTGATGTGTTATGGTGTTGTTATAGTTTATAGAATCTGTGTGTAAATATATTAGTCGTTAAAGGAGATTTTTTAATCCTTTTATGAATCTTTCAGTTTTACAAAAGAAAGAAAAAAAAGAAAAAAAAATACAGATTTTTTTTAGTTTTATAATTTATAGCCAAACAAACCCAATTTGTTTTTTTAGCTTTTGGGTTACAAGGTTTATTTTTTTTTTTTTAATTCTGGGGACCTTGAGGATTGGATATTTGTTAGTTTTTTTTATTTAAAGTTGGAATCTTTATATATTGGTGAAGTTGAAATGGTGGATGGTGGTGGTAATATGTGTTGCCAATGTGAGATGAGGCTTTCCGCATATTGTAAGGATTGTGCTAATGTTGATATTGCACAACGATTTGCAAACAATAAAATTCATCCTTCGGATTCGCTTGAATCATTTGATAGACGGTCTCTTCAAGCCGTATCTGTACGCCGCTCGTCAGCAAGGTACACAAATAGTTATTTTCTATAGATAAATGTAGTTTTGAATTATTGTTTGATTTTTGGATTTTGAATTGTTATTTATATATGTTTTATAGGAGTGATGAAGATGAGGCAGATGATTCTGCTAAGAACTTTTTTAGTCCATATAGTCTTGACAATTCTGATGTAGATTCAAGTAGTGTTAGCACTAGACACGACTTTAATAGTTTAGCATCGGTTGGTTCAAGTCCCACGGATAGTCCTTCTAGGATACAAATTGCTTCAAGTAGACTTAGGAATTCGGATGATCAAGGCACGCCAAGGTCATCAAATGATGGTTCATTTGAGCAAGAACATTTGGCTGTTTTAAAAGGCCAAGAACAAGGGATTTATGATGATTTTTCAATCTTTAACGAGCAATCTGAGAAATCTTCTAAGCCGTTAGATTTTGAAACAAATGATCGTATTTGGTTTCCTCCTCCACCAGATGACAAAAACGAGGACGGAGATAGTAATTTTTTTTCATATGCTGATGATGACGATGAATTGGGAGATTCAAGTGGAGCATTTTCGTCGCCACGAAAGGACAAACTAAATGATGAGCATCAGGAACCGTTAAAAATTGTAGTCCAGGGGCATTTTAGGGCGCTTGTGTCACAATTGTTACAATCAGAATTCAACTCAACAGAAAAGTGGCTTGACATAATAACATCATTAGCATGGCAAGCGGCTAACTTTGTGAAACCAGATACGAGCAGAGGTGGAAGCATGGATCCTGGTGACTATGTAAAAATTAAATGTATAGCATCAGGAAGTCCTACTGAGAGGTAAATAACTAACTCTACTAGTGAATGGTTTTTAGCATTTGCAGTTTATGTAGTATTGATTCATTAATGAAATAATGACTTTATATTTGGTGCAGTGCATTTGTTAAAGGTGTAGTTTGTACAAAGAATATAAAGCACAAACGTATGACTTCACAATACAAGAATGCAAGAGTACTCATATTAGGCGGAGCACTTGAATACGAAAGATCACATGATCAGCTATCTTCTATTGAAACACTACTGCAACAGGAAATGGATCATCTAAAGATGATTGTTTCAAGGATAGAGGCTCATCGTCCAAATGTGTTACTGGTGGAAAAAACTGTATCTTCATATGCACAGGAGTATCTTCTAGCCAAGGATATTTCATTGGTATTGAACATCAAACGGTCATTATTGGAGCGTGTATCTAGGTGTACCGGTGCTCCCATTACTCCATCTGTAGTTCATATTTCCACCAGTAGGTTAGGCCAATGCGAGCTTTTCAGATTGGAAAGGATCACAGAAGATCATGAAATCGCCAACCAACTCAACAGGAAACCATCCAAAACTTTGATGTTTTTTGAAGGCTGTCCGAGACGTTTGGGTTGTACGGTAAGATTCCAAGCATAGATCATTTGCTTTCTGAAAGATGTTCAGTTTATTATGTTGTTACTTATTATTTTATCATGGGTTTTTACAGGTCTTGCTGAAAGGCTCATCTCGTGAAGAACTAAAGAAGGTCAAACATGTGGTTCAGTATGCAATTTTCGCAGCGTATCATCTTTCACTGGAAACTTCTTTCTTGGCTGATGAGGGTGCTAGTTTACCCAAAATGAATATAAAGCCTTCATTACCCGAACCAGAAACAATGAATGCTGATAATCCTTTGTCTACTCTCTCCGGTAGTACAGTTTCCCCGCCTTTGGAAGTCACCGATTCCTCCATATTTGTTGAAGGACAGGACATAGTTGTTGAAAGTCAAAGCTCTTCCCCTATGGCTGATAGAGATATTGAAATAGTCTCTAATTTATTAGGCGATGAACTAGAAACAACTACAGATCAAGATGAGAAGCAGTTAGATGACTACTATTCAGCCACCGATAATAACCAGAGTATATTAGTCTCATTTTCTAGCCATTGTGTGGTAAATGGAACTGTTTGTGAACGTTCAAGACTTCTGCGAATTAAATTCTATGGCTGCTTCGATAAACCGCTTGGGAGATACCTTCAAGATGATCTTTTTGATCAAGTAAGTTTATTTGACATATTATTATTATTATTTTTCTTGTATGTACGCTATAAACAAAGATTAAAGATTTACCATTTTTATTATCATGGTTTTTTTTGGACAGACATCATTGTGTCAATCTTGTAAGGAACCAGCTGAAGCCCATGTGACATGCTACACTCACCAGCAGGGAAATCTAACAATTAATGTTAGACGTCTTCCATCACTTAAGTTATTTGGGGCGAAAGAGGGAAAGATATGGATGTGGCACCGTTGTTTGAGATGCACCCATTTAGACGGGGTTCCACCTGCAAATCATCGAGTCGTTATGTCTGATGCTGCTTGGGGATTGTCGCTAGGGAAGTTTCTAGAACTTAGCTTTTCAAATCACGCTACTGCTAATCGTGTTGCTAGCTGTGGTCACTCTTTGCAAAGAGACTGCCTTCGATTCTACGGGTAATAATATATTCAATGTATCTAATTTTGTTTAGCATATATATGCACATGTTTGTGTATGGGTGATTAATTGAAGTTTTGTTTGCTTCAGAATGGGGGATATGGTTGCATTTTTTCGCTACTCTCCAATTGATATTCTTTCAGTCCATTTGCCTCCACCCGTTCTTCAATTTGGTGACCATGTTCAACAGGATTGGTTGAAAAAGGAAGTAGCAGAGGTGCATATATACAATCTAATCTCGCATATTTCTTGATATCAAATTGTTTTATGTACTAAAGTTGGTCCTTTTTTCGGTTATCAGCTTTTGAGCAAGACAGAAGCGTTATACGAAGAGATACTCGATGTGCTAAATGGGATTGAAGCAAAGAATGAGTCAGATGAGTTAACTAATCACATTATCGAGTTAAAATATCAGCTAATGAAAGAAAGACAAGACTACCTTGTAAGTTTAGTTGCATCAATTCAGTCATATACATTAAATCAATTAAGTTTCCATCTCACCTTGTTTTATTTTCTTGTAAAAGGAGCCGCTTCAATCTTCTGGTGAAGAAATAGATGTTTTTGAACTAAGCCGTTTAAGACATTCGCTTGTCATGGGTATGCATTTCTGGGACCGACGAATCTGTTCTCTAAATCTTTATGGAAGGAGTTCTAATTTGAAACCATGTAATGATGCTGCATCCTGGAGAAGCGATTCCATTCCCGAGGACGCGATATACGAAATTGAACAAAACGGATCATCTGACAGCATTTCTGACTCATTATCAATGTCTTTTGATCTATGTAAACATGACGACTTACAAACAGATATCGAACAAATGACATCACTAGAACGTGCCCCTTCAGCTGCATCCGTTTTGTCAGATAGTATAGACTCAGCATGGGCTGGACCTTTGAAACCTGCGTTTAATCTTTCACAAACAGGCGTAAATGAACCACCATTTGTCAACCCGCAGCTCAGTAGACTTTCCCCATCACCTGCCAGAGTTTATTCTTTCGATTCTGCAATCAGACAGCAAGATAGAATCAAGAAAGGGTTACCTCCTTCTTCATTGTATCTTTCAACGCTTAAATCATTTCACGCTTCTGGAGATTATGTTCATATGGTAAGAGATCCTGTGCGTAACATACAAAGAAGAAGTTATTCCCAAGTGATTCCGGGTGATGATAATAAGTTGGATTTCACTTCGTTTCTTTCATCCACGTCTTTTCTGCCAGAAGGCGTTCGTTTAATGATTCCTAATGGTGGTCAGAGTGACATAGTGGTTGCGGTTTATGACAACGAGCCCACTAGCATAATCTCATATGCTCTTACTTCTAAAGAACATGAAGAATGGGTTACGGATAAGTTAAGTCTCTCAAGAAACGGTTCAGCTTGGCAGTCTTTTACTTCAGTGGATCAAGACTACACATATGGAAGCTATGGGTCAGAAGATCCATCTATGGCAATGGGGCCATTGTTCACTGATCGTAAAAGTTCTAATCATGTAACAATTCCGTTTGAAGATGAATCTGGTGCCGATGGAAAGGTTAAATTCTCTGTGACGTGTTATTTTGCTAAACAGTTTGATGCTCTTAGAGAAAAATGCTGTCCTGGTGAATTTGATTATGTTCGGTCATTGAGTCGTTGCATGAGATGGAGTGCACAAGGAGGGAAAAGCAATGTATATTTTGCTAAATCTTTGGATGAAAGGTTTATAATAAAACAAGTGACAAAAACTGAACTTGAATCATTCGAAGAATTTGCTCCAGAATATTTTAACTATTTGACCGATTCTTTGAATTCAGGAAGTCCAACATGTTTAGCAAAGATCATGGGAATCTATCAGGTTCGTTTCATACTTTTACTAATGTTTATCTTCTTTTTGTTGATGTTTTTATGCTGAAATATGAAGGTGTGATCGCAGGTGACTGTGAAGCACTTGCGAGCTGGCAAAGAAGCGAAAATGCATGTTTTGGTAATGGAGAATCTGTTTTTCAAGAGAAATATTTCGCGGGTTTATGATTTAAAAGGGTCACTAAGGTCGCGTTACAATTCAGATACGACAACAAATAAAACACTTCTTGATATGAATTTGTTGGAGGCATTGCGTACAAATCCCATTTTTCTTGGGTGTAAAGCCAAGAGAAACCTTGAAAGAGCCGTTTGGAACGACACATCCTTCTTAGCAGTAAGCTTACTATCAAAATCGTGAGAAAGATTCAAATGTTGTTACTTTTTGTTTCTGTTTCTAATTATGTGACATATCATTGTTGTGCAGTTGATTGATGTTATAGATTACTCTTTACTGGTTGGAGTGGACGAAGAAAAGAAAGAGCTCGTTATAGGGACAATCGATTTCATGAGACAGTATACATGGGATAAACATTTAGAAACATGGGTTAAAGCATCAGGAATTCTTGGTGGGCCCAAGAACGCGGCACCAACCATTATTTCACCCAAACAGTACAAGAAAAGGTTCCGAAAAGCCATGACAAGTTACTTCCTAACCGTTCCGGATCAATGGTCATCGTGAAGTAAAAGGGTGATCACAGAATGATATACAGATTGCTACTTCATATAATTTGGGGTTAACATTGACCCCTTGATAGGTTAATTTTTGTATACAAATGTACTTATTACTTAGGCTTAGGTTATTGACTTTTTTTGGTCAAAATTGAAACAACTTGTATATGATCATGTGCATGGATGCAGAGGCTCCTGCATAGGAACTTGCTTTTTATAAATCAAACTTTGTGGTTCAAAACTGGCAACTTTTTTACTTGTTCATTGAATCATTGCACGAATGCACATGCATAGATTTTGTTTAAAGTCATACATCAAAATTGGTCCCTCTACATTATCAGTTGATTCCACTTTTGGGCTTTTCATCTTGCTTTTTGCATGGATTATGATGATGATAAGTATACTTTTTCTTTTGTGTTTTGTGGTTTTGGCCGGTTTACATAGTGGGTTGATGTTAGACTTTTTATGCGTAGTTTCAAATGGTATATTGGCAATGTTACAAGTTACAACTACTATAAAAGTGCCTTATCCAGATCTTTTACTCTGTCTTCTCTTTTAAGATATCATTAGCAACACCTTCATTGACATCCCCTCACTAACATTATCTAATGAAGATAATTTTAAATGTTGGCAAGAAACATTATTATCATTTTAAGTTTTTAACCATAGCTAAATTTCTTTGAACTGTGATCATGGAATATGTGAGGGCTTAAAGACATCTTGTTATCGGCAGCTTGGATGCAATTATCGTGTATGCACATGTGTACGTGTTTGTTTTGTCCTTGATCATCAATCATTCTTTTGTATTAGAGAGGCTAACTGGCTCGAAGTAGTAGAACCTTGGACTTTGTCGTGTTGAGAAGGTTTTCTTTGTTACAAACTTACGTGTCTTGCTTAACTTAGGTATATGTTGAGTATTTGTTAATTGGCTATTTGTTGCTATTTATTCAGGTATAAAACATGTTCTATATCAGAAAGTTTATTTTGGGCAGTCCTAGTCAGTCTCGTTTTCACTTAGCGCGTAAGATTGTATTCTACTGACACACGAACAAACATATAAACATGCAAAAAAAAAAAAAAAAAAACTAGAATAATAAAATACTTGGATAGTAAAATCGCGAAAATACATCGATCAGAATGAGAATACAAAATTTCATTCCACAGCACCAGAGAGCTACTGTTACAAGAAGAAAGAAAGGAATGTATTTTCTAACCATTCTATTTGTAGTTTCATTTTTTAACTAATCATAGTACATGTAAAAATACACTAGCACGTTAGTATGTTATAACGAGTGATTAACATCTTCCTAAAACCACTCACTTGGACATACTTTAGTATTCTTTATATTCTAATGAATAAGATGATTAGTTAAGCATGAAACTACAAATATAATGGCTATAAAACTGATTCATTCTAAGAAAAAAGAACAATGTGAATCATATACAGAAATATCACTCTTCTTGGCTACTGTGTTTTTTTTATGACTATTTATCACACCCACGTGGGATCTTCAGCAGTTAGTTCCTGGCTTACCGGTAGAAATCCCACTCTTTTCTGCAAAAAAATATAAAAAAAATTATTAATGACTTTTATATAATTTTTAAACATTTCAGAAAAAAAATAGTAATATAGAAATGTTAGTTTAATTTCCTTTTCTGGTTGTTGAAGTTGTTTGTTTAGACAATGATGTACGTGAACAGTGATATATTGAAACTTTCATCTAATGTTATATGGATGTAAACGCTATTAATATTAAATATTTGAAAACATATTTATTTGGCATGACTTTTTTGCGCTTTTATTGACCAAGTACATGTGTGTTTATTGAAAACTTTCAACTTTGACGAAGGTAGAAATGTAGTACTAGTATAGTAACAACCGTAGAAAACTTTGACCACTAATCAAATGGAGCAAACTTGACTTTTTATCAACTACGAGTAATACAATGCAATAATTCAATCAATGTTAATCATATGATTGTAAGATATTTATGATGTACAAATCTTTATATCAAATCAAGTTATTAACTCTATGACGTTAAAGTCATAACATGGAAGAAATCTAGAAAACTATGTGAATTATTAATATTAGTTTGACAAATTACGTTTGACAAGATAAAACTAACGAAAACTTCCAGATCAATTGACAGGACACCGATTATGGACATGTTACCATAAGACGCGGTACAGTTAAATCCACTATGACTAAAATGATTTAAATCTGAAAAAGAACAATTTAAACTTGAACAGTTGAACATAGTTGTATTTTTAATCATTTTTTTCCTGTCATACGTTATTAGTTATCTAATAGTGTGTTAGAAGCAAAAACATTTTATTTACTAAACTTAACCAGTTAAACATTAGACAAAAGTAGTGTTAAAAAACATAACTCCGTACTAATAATATCTCCATGTTAACAACATCTAGATTTTGTCATCAACTAACTTGCGTATGACAAAATATGAACAAGTTCTTTTTTAAAAGAAATAACGCTAAAGCTACTTTCTTGCTGTTTAGAACTTAATTAAATGGTTAGTACGTTTACTTTTTTTAAAACAAATATAAACTGTGAATTCAAAAAGTTCTTAATACACACTTTCAATAAGTTATCAAAAAAAATGTAAACTTTGCTATAATTCTATATATATATTTTTTATTATCATGATTATCTTGAACGGCTGCAACAATTCTACTTTATTTCGAAATATTCTCTATACGAAGGCTACATTGATAATGAATTAATGATGTATGAACTAGACGATCAACTTTGACTTATAGGAAAACCAAAAACATCGCGTAACACTAAAATAAAATGTTAAAGCAAAGAACATGGCATGAAAGCAGGGTCAAAGGGTGCTACAGGGAGACCAGATGTTTAAGTAACCTCATGCAATATTATCAATAAAGATAAACAATTGATTAATTCAAATTCTTTTCTTAACTTATAGTCAAACGTACGTTTTTACGCTGCATATATATAGTATAATCATTCCGTGTTTCCAACTGTTTTGACTTCGAAAATTTATTTATAGTAAAATATTACATGTACGTTAAGTCGTTAAAATTTAATCATAAAACCTATTATTGGACTATAGTTTTATGAATATACTTGTAAAAATCAGAAACAATCAACAATTAATTAACAAATTTTTGTTTTACACACAGAATAGAATATTCTATGACAGAAGAGTTACTTTTGATCAGTAGGCAAAACTCCAAATGAAAACAAATGGTTATGAAATTGAAGATCTAGTCACTAATGTTTATCAAGTTGATTTTCTAAACATAAATTAGTTAGCTAGTTGTATATATCAATTACACGTAACACGTATATAGTAATACAGATAAAAACAATTTGCTAAATAAAAAATATAAGGCAGATAATGGAAATACGTACCCCACGGCCCTTATTCGAACCTTCTCTACTAGCATCATCTCTAAATTGTACATGTCGTTTCTGTGACGATAAATCGCCACTATAGCTACCACGACCACTGTTTTTCTCCATGCAAAGTCTCATGATCTTTTCAGCCGCCTCAGTCTCGTCCTTACTTTCTTTCATCAACCGCTCTACCTCGGCCTTAGGCAAACGTAACTTAACCCTATAAGGATCAAGACCACCACTATGTTCACCATTTTCCACCATCATGCTTGGTGCTTTCATGAACGTTAAATCGGAGGTAGACCTTCTAGCTAATGCAAGGCTTTCGAGCCGGTCCTTAGCACTCATGTTTATTCCTGACCGAACCCTTCTAGTAGCTTTATTTTCTTCTTGTAGTTTTGGCAACTCTACTAGAAAATAAAGTCTTTTAGCCTTGAGGTGTTCTTGTGGCTCCAAGGGTTTAGCTCGAACCCCATAATGCTTTACCATCTCAGAATCCAGTAACACAAGGCCGGGGTAGTCTTTGGTCACCTCGGCCGCGTTTACCGGAGTCTTGAATTTGATTGTTTCGCCATTCACTTTCATGATTTTTGTAGTCTTCTTTCTTGATCCTAAACTATTTCCCATGTTTTTAGAAGTTTTTAGGGTTTTTCAAAAGTTGCTTTTATGAGGGAAATGAGAGATTCGGTTTAATGGGATATTGTCTTCTTTTTAAACCGCTAAATGAGGAAAAAGGGGAATGGTGGGTGTTGGTGGTAATGGCTCAATATATATACTTGTTTATTTCTTGGTTAAGGTCAAATAAAGAGTGCAAAGTTTTAAACGGTATATACATATTTTTCAATTATATTAATGGAAATAACGACCTAACAATATTTGCTTCGTTTTTGGTGTCTATGGTTTTATTTGGTAGATTTTGTTGTTATGATGTGTAAAGATATAATGTGATTAGAAATGAAGATGATAGTGATATTGATATAATCTCAAGATTAATTAAATAAAGTGATGAACCTTTTTTTTTACTACAGTATCTTTTTGGAGCTTAATGGAATATATTTAATGACTTATGGTTCACACTGGATTTTTAAAGTAGAAAGTAGATCCACAATAATGGTGTAAATTGGCGGGTGTCGACATCCTGACCCCGGGTGTCTACAATATTTAAGCTAAACTACTTAAAATTGCAAGTGTTAAAGCATATATCATGTTCAAGTGTGAGTGTATTTAATAATTTATCTCTGAAGTAAATTGTATGGGTTAAAAACTGTTTTACACACAACAAATATTGACCAAAAGTTGAGATAAGTATTTATAGTAAACTTTACACATATCTATTGTGCTTTTGCATTTACAGAAATTTTTTTCCAAAAACTAAAGTTCATGTTAAAAAGAAAAAGTTACTTTTCAATTTTGAATAAGTAATCTCGATATGATGTTTAACCAATCAATTGCTTACATGAAGCAATATATATTTTTACTAAAGCGTTCCAGCTTATAATGCGTTTTTTCTTTCCATTTAATCTACTGTACATAAAGAGAAAATGATAAATTATTGTTTTTTCTTACAAACTTAAAAGCTTCATCATAAACTATAAATGATAATACAATCTATTAATTATTAAAAT
Source organism: Artemisia tridentata subsp. tridentata (assembly GCA_021014915.2). Taxonomy (NCBI): domain Eukaryota; kingdom Viridiplantae; phylum Streptophyta; class Magnoliopsida; order Asterales; family Asteraceae; genus Artemisia; species Artemisia tridentata. The sequence continues at coordinate 235,073,190 of CP139509.1, forward strand.
GGTTAATTACAATGTAATTCACAAACTTTCTCCACTATCACTTACACTCATATAAACAATAAAAATAAATGAATACACAAATAAACTTAAATAAATCGTATTTTACATTCTTGTAATAGTTTTAGTTCTCCATAAGTAAACTTAAATAAATCTTGTACAGTTTTTTAGCAGAATTAGTTAAGGATCTTTCTCTTTATACAAGTCGGTAATTGACTAATTGCAATGCATAGTTCTCACCTTTTCAACTTAGATTGAAAAGTGTAGTAATTTATAGTTACTATACAACGCTGAAGTAGTTAATTTGATCATGATTCATGATTGGGCCAGTGTTATTTAGAGAAAAAAAGCCCTCATGTCTTTTGGGACTACTATTACAAATTTGATTTTACATAGTGGGGCAATGGGCATCTTATAAGCAATGTGAACAAGATATATTCTTTGAAGTTAGAGAAAATAGTAAGTTGCTCTTTCGGTGTAAATTAGTTATAGATGCATGATTTTTAGTAAAACAAATCAACTCCCAATTAAGAATTTTCGACACTGTCAATTTATTTTTTACGTCAAAATAAAGAGTATTTGGTTGCATTTTTTTCTTAAGGTAGAAACATGATGTTAGACCGGTGGTTAGGGGTGTCATAAAACCCGACTCGACCCGAACCCGACCGGGTTCGGGTCAACTCGGGTCAAAAATCATATTCGGGTCAATCGGGTCAACCTGAATTGACCCGACTTCTAAACAAGGTCGGGTTCGGGTATGTTTTTTTAGCCTTGACCCGACCCGAACCCGACCCGAACCCGAGTTGACCCGACAAAACTAACATTTTACAATGCAAAAAACTCGGGTTGACCCCAAACCTGAGTTGACCCGACCCGAGTTGACCCGAACCCGAATTGACCCGACCCGAGTTGACCCGAGTTCTAAACAGGGTCGGGTTCGGGTATGTTTTTAGGAGGCTTGACCCGAGTTGACCCGACCCGAGTTGACCCGAACCCGGCCGGGTCAACCCGAATGATAGCCCTACCGGTGGTAATAGTGACCACGATCACCATTGTTAATTCAGCGTCACATCAGTTTCTTTCGCCTCAACTAACATCATCACCAACATAGTGTAATAACACAATCAACATCACAACCCAAATATACCCAGTTAAACACAAATACACCCCACAAAAACCAAAATCACACACACACACACAACCACACCTCCTACAACTCGAACTTAACAATGACCGAGTTCTCCCCAAATAGCACCAACGACGCGTCGGTGGAGGGGGTGATGGTAATAGAGATAGGCGCGTCTTCCACCCCTTATTACCACTAGTTTTATAAAAATGTACATGAAACCTCGTAAACATTTATTGAACCAACCAAAATCATCGTAGTCATGTTTTCAATCATGATAAAGAGTAGCCCCGTGAATCACTTCCATTTGTGTTCCGCACCAACGACCATTTCATGTATGTGGCTAACGCAAATGTTGATTTCTCAGTCAACAACCTTTTAGTTCATGACATAGTTTAGACTGATATGTACGTGTACTAGATTAGCTGTTGATAATTTTACTCTTGCAAAATGTTGATAATCGACAATGCTTAGCATCACATGGGTTTCGCTTCAAATACAATATGCGTGGAACAATGTTTAGAGTTTAGACTGATTTGTGTACTAAATTAGCTACTTTTGTATGTACGTATTTATGAGCATCTTGATGTAATACTCCAATAACGTTAGCTACATACTCAGTTGAGAATTACTGTTCAGAATGAGGGGCAACAATATCATTAGTTTAAGTTGGTAATTATTGTCTAATTATTAAATAATTTGGTTGTGATAATAACACTCAACTACCCATTAAAATTGATGTGATAAATAATAGGCCTGTGTTATCCTAACACCCCCTATAGGGGTGTTTCAATGATTGGACGTTGCCGCCAGTGATATTGTCTGCTTTAAGGGTTATACATTTTAACTAAAATAGAATGGACCCATATAATAGGGGGTGTTCCTTAACAAAACCAATAAATGAGGGCCTAACAACCTGAAAGGATATTTCACTTTTTTTTAAAGACTAGTAATAACATAGTAACATTCGGGAATTAGTGACGTCATCCGTGATAGGTGTAGAATGAAAATTGAAACGGTAATCACGGTGTGAATCTGACAATTTTGCAATAGATTCTCTTCATCACATATCTGCTCTTTGACTTCGTCATTTAACTCGTACGGTAGTTATAACTTGTAACTTATATGTGATACTCCCTCCGTCTCAATTTATTTGTCAGGAGAGAGAAAACATAAAGTTTAATAAAAGTGGGACCACTTTAATTTTTAACCACTAAAATGGAATATTCCTCCACTAGATTCTCCAGTTTTTACTAAATAAGGAAAGTGGACAATTAATTTGAAACATCTATAAAAGGAAATATGGACAATTAAATTGAAACGGAGGGAGTATGTATTTATTTTTTGAAAAGTGAACTTCATTAACACTGAACCACGACCAACCTAGGCTCGAGCAGAGACAAGGCGGCCGGGCCAAAAGATTACATCAAATCAAAGCTACACCAAGAATCTCAATCTACATTTTTACATTTATGCCTGTTCTTAAACCAAAGGAAACTCATAGCGCTTTCACCTCTGCGACTATCTCTAACACCTTAAGCTCTTTGTTGTGAAAAATCTTATCATTTCTCGCCTTCCAAATCCGCCAACACGTAGTAATTATAATGCCATGAATAATCGATTTCTTCAGTGAAGAGACCAACATATATTTGTGGGCATCCAAAAGGTCACTTACTTGAAAAGCAAATAAAGGAGGAATTTTGCACTACGACTCCAATAGCTGCCATATCTCCAAAGCCACACGACATCCAGTAAAGATGTGGGAACTCGATTCCGGCTCATCCCCACAAAGCACACATCTGCAGTCTCCCACGTCAATACTCCTTCGCTGCAGCGCCAATTTTGTAGATAACCTATCCATCTCCGCACGCCACGCAAAAATATTACACTTAGACGGAATCCACTTGCACCACTTAAGAACATAATTACCATTGCTATCATTAACATCGAGAAATAACCTTTTGAGGCCTGCAACCGAGAATATCCCACTCGCATCCCCAATCCAACGCCACCCATCCTTCCTGTTCGAAACACATGCCTGCTCCAGCAACCGAAGACAATCCTCAAGCTGTTGATGCTCGATATCATTACCCAAAGGCCTCTTCCACCCCCATTTGAATCCCGTTAAGTCTTGAGAATCTGGACATCGATCTTTGACCCAGCACTGTTTATCGACTTCTAAGGAAAATAAGGCTGGAAACAGCACCTTCAAAGAGGTGTCGCCAAGCCAAATATCCAACCAGAATTTAATCGAGTCACCTTTTTCCGACCAGACCTTTAATACATTCACTAATCCGTTTTCCACTTGGTTTGCACGACCTCTCGAACCGGACTATACTATTCCACGGACTAGCATATCGAGCTTTAGACGGAAGACATTCCCAATTTCTAGAAGATCCATGAATAGCTTGCACCACTCTCTTCCACATCCCACTAGACTCCATTCGATACCTCCAAACCCACTTAGCAATTAAGGCGTTATTTGTCCAATCCAATCGGCTCAAACCCAATCCTCCCCCGGTTCTTAGGAAGGCACCCTATCCCAAGCCACCCAATGAAGCTTTCTTTTATCCGCGTTCCCTCCCCATAAAAATCTTGTTATCACCGCTTCAATATCCAAGATAACTTTCTTCGGAGCTTTAAACATAACATTTTCATCATAATATTTTACTTCTTATACCATTTTTATCGTTGTTTACCATACACCGGTAACTCAACGCTACATTAGTTTATCTTTTTATCACCACTTAAATATATTTCAGGTTTACACAAATTTCCACATAAAAACAATCTTTACACACACAACCAACATACAAGTCGCCATTCGATAACCGACTTCTCCTTTTTTTACACCGCAAAAGCGTCCTTTGAGTGTTTATTAATGACTCACGCATCAGTTGAGGTGGAAAATGCGTCCAACACCCATTATTACACCCAACCTTGTAATCTTCTATTAGTACTAAAATATTGAAAGAAACCACTAACTATAATCACTTCTAAAGTGTTGTTACGTAGTACTAGTAGTATTTAATCACTGAAAGTATAATAAATAAAAGGGTAAAGCATCGAGCATATAAAAAGAAGATTTGAATTAAGAAAACTCATCAAGCAGTTGACAAACATGTTTTTAGGTGAAATTTTAATTTGACTATTTTTTTTAAAAATTCATTAACAAATAGAAATTATCTTCATGTTCAAACTAATTTCTAAAAATGACTCACAAATTGAGTGAAATATAGTTAAATAGTTTGATTTACGTATGTGAAATCATACTATTTTGTAACTTTATTTGGTTAATATAGAGGTGGCAAAACGGGCGGGCCGGGTAGGTACGGGCACGGGCTTAAACGGGCACGGGCTAAATGGGCACATGTTATACAAATCGCTTTATAGAATACCGAAAATGACAAAATAAATTCCTTAAACGTAATACCCCATTTATATTTAAAAAATTAATATATTTTATATATATAATATATATATATATATATATATATTATATATATATATATATATATATATTATATATATATATAAGTTTTTCTTCACAAACGATTATAATGTTCTTTAATTGAAAGAAAATATGTGACCGTTGTGCCCATTTAACTTTTCAATGGGCTAAATGTGCTCATTTCAAAAATAGGAGGGGGCTAAATGTGCCCAAATCTTTTACAAAGTAGCTAAAATTAGACATTTTTTTTTTTTACACAAATTGCCACCTCTAGGTTAATATGACAAAATTAACGGTACTTCGATATAAATCATCAATGATTATTTTGCAAGGTGACAAAGTTCAAACATTTGTTGTTTAAAAATGGTGCAACTTCATATCTCCTTTTTTAAAAGAGTAAAGTCTAAAATATATCCTTGTGGTTTGTTTATTATCCGGTTTTACATCTTTGTGGTTTTTTTTTTTTGCACACACACATCTCTCCGTTAGTAAAGTCTGCAACTATACATCCCTCCGTTAGTAAAATCAGTCAATGAGGACTAAGGGTGCAAATTATTTCTCTGTTATCTCCTAACGCAAGAGAAACACTTGCATCGTTAGTCCTCAGGACTAATGGTGGCAAAACAAATTTCAAAATAAATTAAATAGGCTCGAACTCGGGTCTGGTCGCTTAAAAATCAATGCCCCAACCACTGGACTAAGCGTCTAGTGGTGTAATTATACAAAAATAAATTTTATTTAACCTTTTTTATACGTTTTCGTACGTGTTTATATGTGTTCGTCCGTTTTTATACATTTTCTCCCGTTTTTATACATTTTTACGTTTTTATCCGTTTTCGTGTGTTTTTTTACGTTTTCATCCGTTTGTTTACGTTTTCGTCTGTTTTTATGCGTTTGTCCTTTTTATACATTTTCATCCGGTTTTATACGTTTTCATACGTTTTCGTCCATTTTCATGCGTTTTGTCCGTTTTTATACGTTTTCGTCATTTTTTTACGTTTTATCAGTTTTTTAACGTTTTCGTCCTTTTATTACGTTTTCCTCTGTTTTTTTACGTTTTCGTTCGTTTTCATACATTTTCGTACGCTTTCGTTCGTTTTTATACGTTTTCTTATGTTTTTATCCTTTTCTCGTCCGATTTTATACGTTTTCATCCGTTTTTATACGTTTTCGTCTGATTTTTTCTGGTTTTGTCCGTTTTATACGTTTTCGTCCGTTTTATCATTTTTGTCTGCTTTTTTACATCTTCGTCTGAGTTTTTATCTATTTTCGTCCGTTTTTATATGTTTTCATCTGGTTTTATACCTTTTCGACCATCTTTATACTTTTTTAAACGTATAAAAACAGCTGAAAAACGTATAAAAACCTATGAGAACGTAAGAGAACTTATGAAAACATGTATAAAAACTTACATAAAAAAACGGAAAAAACATAAAAATGACAAAAAGAAAACTGGAAAAAGTACAAAAACGGAATAAAAACATGAACTAGAAATACGAAAAACTAAACGATAAAAAGACAAAATGCAAAAAAAAACGACGAAACATATAAAACATAAAAAACGATAAAAAAGATGAAAATTGATAAAAGTGTAGATAAAACGTATAAAACGGACGAAACGTATAAAAACGTAAGAAAACTGCCCAAAAACGTTTTTAAAACGGACGAAAACGAATACAAACGATGAAAACGAAATTTAAAAACGGACGCAAACTATAAAACGACGAAAACGTATAAAAAACTGATGAAAACGGATAAAAATTGGATGAAAATGGATAAACATGTATGAAAAAGTATAAAAACGGAATAAAACAGATAAAAACTCATGAGAAGTACGAAAAGTTATAAAAACGTTAGAAAACGATGGGAACGAATAAAAACGGACGAAAATGCAAAAAAAACGGATGTGAATTATAAAAAACGAGACGAAAACATTAAAAAGGACGAAAACGTATAAAAATGGACGAAAACGTATAAAAACGAACGAAAATGTATAAAAGGGTTAAATAAAATTCATTTTGGTATAATGACACCACTGGACGCTTAGTCCAGTGGTTAGGGCGTTGATTTTTTGGGCGACCAGACCTGAGTTCGAGCTTATTGTGCCCCCTTTTAATTTATTTCGAAAAAAAAATAATTGCACCGTTAGTCCTGAGGACTAGTGATGGAAATATTTTCTCCTGCATTAAGAGATAACGGAGAAATAATTTGCACTGTTAGTCCTCATTGACTGATTTTACTAATAGAGGGATGTAAGATGGCTAACTTTACTAACGGAGGGATATGTTTGTGCCAAAAAAAAATCACAGAGATGTAAAGCGGGACAATGGACAAACCACATGGATGTATTTTGGACTTTATTGTTTTAAAAATTTTAAAATTTAAATTTATACACACATGCTTAAAAAAAACCAATTACCGCAAAAAACACTTCTCACACTAAATTACAAAAATAAACACTTTCAAACGCGTTTACCAAAATTGACACTTCGAGAATTTGAGATTTGCTCGCCCTCCCCTTTTGCTCGCCGTTTTCAACAAAAGACAAAGGATTTTTCGCTACAAGACAAAGAACTTGGAAAGCAAATGTTTGCTCGCCCCATGTTTACTCGCCGTTTTCAGCTACAAGACAAAGAACATGGAGAGCAAATGCCTGCTCGCCGTTTTTGTCGATTTTTGTAAAACGGATTTAAATGATTCATTTTGGTAAAGGTGGAGGTAAAGTCTTTATTATTTTTTTTTTTAAATCTCCTTTAAACGCATTATATATTATGCATTCAATGATTATACTTTGGGTGTATATATGAAATTAATCATTAAAGTAGGAGTAAATATGAAATAGAAAGAAAGGTAGATATATGTAATATGTATAAATTCATTTGTATATATACTAGCCGTGTAACTGTTTACAGCGACGAAAATTTTTAACTGCAAATAATTATAGTTGAGAAATTGTGGTTGATTTTTTCATACGTTTAGCAATTTACGTTGTCAATTTTCCACCATCATCTAAAATGACAACAATATCATATTGGTTTCACTTTAACAAATTGGAATTGAAAAATAGATCGACATTGAGAACATGATTGTAATGAATTTGTAAAAAAGAAAGAAATGGTAGATATCGGGTAATTTTATAAAGAATGTTAATTTTAAAAATAAAAACTATTTTAAAGCAATTAATTCAAAAAAAATTCATGTAAGAAAGTAAATAAAAAATTGAATTTAAGTTTTATAAAAGTATTTTGAGGATTAAACATTATTTATTTTTAGGTTTTTAAAAGTTATGAAAAATATTTGTGCATTATATGTTGTAAAGAGATGTGTGTTTCACAATTAAAGATTAATAACATGTTCAAAGTAGTGACTTTTAGGGCCCGTTTGGTTTGTATAAAGGTTTAGGATTTGAATTTGAATTTAGATTAGAATTTGGATTTGGATTTGGATTTTGGTTAAGAGAGAGAAAAATATTAATTTAATATATTTATTTTCTAAATTAATAATAAGATTTAAATTAAAGTATATATATTTAAAAAAATAAATAATAATTAATGAGTGGTTGATATAGTAGTGGGGTCTCATTATTATAAATAAGAACAAAACTTTAATAGATAAAAGTTGTAAACATGCTAGGTGGGAATTTTACACGCCGAATATTAAGCATTGAGTCCCAATTTTGGGGCCCACTCATTTGAACTAAACAATCACCTTTTACAATCACACCCAAATCTTACCCCCAACCACACAGCAAACAAACGGGCCCTTAATACGCATGTTTGGTAATGCCAAAAATAATCTTTTATAATCTCTTAAAATCAAAGACTATTTCATGTAGCTTATAAAAATAATACCTTTTTATAATATTCATCTCCAACATTATCTAGAACACTATCTCCAGTTTCAGCAACAGTTAATTTTGCAAAACATTCCCTGTATGTGATCAAGAATCGTCTAAAAAAGAATTAAATGTGAACATGTTGCAAGGACAATGCCAAAAATAATGGTCTCTTAATTGAAATCAAGTTTATAAATAACGTGAGGCGTGATGTTACAGCATGACTAAACCTCATGTTTTAGAAGTCATGACAAAGCTATAGTGTTTTTTAATGCTTAACTTAAAGGGTACAAAATATGAAAATATTTATAGATTTATATATTATATCATATTTCATATATATTGATTTTACAAAAGTGTTATACATAAGGAATTTAATCAAGAAATTATCCTCACATGTAATATTGTTCATTTCTTTCATAAAAAATATTTTTCAACGGAGTTGAATTTTAAAAAGACGCCATGCCTCGCGCCTTATTACACCACATCTCATATCACGCCTAGAGCCGAAAACTTGGTCGATTTCTTTAACACGAAGGCAATGCCTTGCACTTTAGGAGCTCCTTAACGCCGTAATGACGCGCCTTTTAAAACCCTGCTTGAAATACACATATCTAGTTTGTCAAGTTATATCGAAAAATTGTCGCTCATTATTTTAAAAAGTTTTTACTAGTAAACGTGTTGGCCAATATAACTGACACCTTTTTAAGCATTCATCTATATACAAAGTATTAGCTTTAAGGCTCACTTGATAGGCAGACTAGCTTTAAAAATTCTTTTAATATTATAGATGGAGTAAGACATTTGATACGATCAATAAAACCTTTACCTTTTCTCAGGGGGGTTCCACCCGAATTAAAATCGCAATTCCTAAAACCCGAGGTTAAGGTTGAAGAAAAGATTTGAAGGCTAAAGTTATTGAAGAACACATTGAGAAAGTCCAAAACCTTCAAATTTGTGACTAACATGATAACAAAGCTTCAACTTTACTGTCGAAACAACAAAGGAAGTTGGTTTAAAGAGTTATGAAAAGGTTGTGTGTTGCAATAGTGATTTAAACATGAATGTTATCAAAGACCTACATTTTTTTTTCTAATGGTGGTTGGTAAGTGAGAAAACAAATATTCCAGTTAAAGGTTTACAGGAAATTGATGTTTATGAAGCCTCATCAACCCAAGCTATTTGTTCCGAGAACTCGAGGATGAGTTTTCTTTTTTCAAGAGAAGGAGATTGATGAGGGGGCGATAAAGAGAGATTTAGCCTTTGTTATAGATCATGGGGAATGCGGAAAACATGTGAAGAAACGTAAATAAGTGAAAGAAAAAGGGTTCTCGAGTTGATGTAAAGCATAAAGCTACTGAAGATAAGGTGCATCGTGAGAAGATTTTCGAGGTTGATGAAGCCTTTGATGGTGAGAACTCGTGGGCGAGTTCTTTACAAGTGAGGAGGAATGATTGAGACAAGATTCGAGATCGAGAGTCGTAGAAGTTATTTTTGCTACGTCATAACACTCTAAACGTTGTTATGTCGTAGAATTCTCGAATAAGGATTAGTCTCAGCTTCCTAGTTGCTACACCGTAAGCACGTTTACCTTGTTACGCCCTTGATGCTATGAATGCAGGTTTTTGTTTTTTTTTTTTTTTTTTTTTTTTTTTTTTTTTTTTTTTTTTTTTATTTTTTATTTTTTATAAATTCTTTTTAGATTATAGATGGAGTAAAACGTTTGATACGATCAATAGAACCTTTACCTTTTCTCAGGTGAAGGAAGGAGAATTGCTATGATTCCACCCGAACTAAAATCGCAATTACCAAAACCAGAGGTTAAGGTTGAAGAAAAGATTTTGAAGGCTAAATTTATTGAAGAACACATTGAGAAAGTCCAAAACCTTCAAATTTGTGACCAACATGATAACAAAGCTTCAACTTTACTGTCGGAAATAACAAAGGAAGTTGGTTTAAAGAGTTGTGTGTTGATGTAAAGGTTTGTAATAATGATCTAAACATGAATGTTCAAATCAAAGACTTTTTTTTTTCTTCCTTATGGTGGTAAGTGAGAAAAAAAATATCCATTTAAAGGTTTAAAGGAAATTGATGTTTATGAAGCCTCATCAACCCAGGCTATTTATCTCAAGAACTCGAGCACGAGCTTTTTTCCAACAGAAAGAGATTGATGAGGGGGCGATAAAGAGAGATTTAGCCTTTCTTATATATCATGGAGAATGTGGAAAACATGTGAAGAAACGTAAATAAGTGAAAGAAAAGAGTTCTCGAGTGGATGTAAAGCATAAAGCTACCGAAGATAAGGTATATCGTGAAAAGATTTTCGAGGTTGATGAAGCCTTTGATTGTGAGAACTCGAGAGCGAGTTCTTTACAAGTGTAGTGGAATGACTGGGACAAGATTCGAGACCGATTGTCGTAGAAGTTATTTTTCGCTACGGTATAACACTCTGAACGTTGTTATGTCGTAGAGATCTCGAATAAGGATTAGTCTCAGCTTCTTAGTGCCTACACCGTAAACAAGTTTGCCTTGTTACGCCGTATAGGCTATGAATGCAATTTATTATTATTATTATTATTATTATTATTATTATTATTATTTTAAGGAAAGTTTATTTATTTTTAATTTTGTTATTTACTTTAGTTAGTTATGTTTTTCTCCAATATAACTTTCCCCTATATATAGGGCTTAGGGTTTTGTAATTTTTAATCTTTTGATCTTGATTATTAATTAATAAACTACGTGTTTATAAAAGTTTATTTCTTGCTGGAGTTTTATTCCTTGCAAGTTTTATCCTCGTCATCAATCATTGGTTTAGGGTTAACAAAATTCATTTCCGCTTACTGTGTCACAAGTATTCACTTTCACATAAATTTTCAACCAATATATAATGTAATAACTACGTACATGTTACATAGTTCAAAAATCATATAATGTTTTCTAAGAGTGAACGCTTATTTTAAGATGAGCTGTGTAACGGATTTGGCTACGAATACAAGTTACAATCATGAAAGATAACTTATTTTCACACAGTTAGTCCAAAACCGCAAACCGCGGAGCCTAACATTTATTAAATGACTAAACTTGAATATAAATCTTGAATTCGTGTGTGGGAGCGCATATATTTCAGAAGATGACTTCAAATATGTCTTTATATGCTTTGGTCCCGCCATCAATTTGGCAGAGTTGGTGATGATGCATATATGCCATTCTTATCTATAATCTATGATACAACTTATGTCATTTTTGCATATTATCATCACCTTCGGCTACATACAGTCGTGACCGAGCATGACCCTGCCACATCAGCTTTCTCTCTCCGATTATCAGACACGATCAAATTGCCACAGTCGGTGACCAAGTTAATATTTATCACTAAAACTATACAGAGGGTGTTGTAAAAATCGGTCAAAAAGTCGACCGATTAAGGGATTGAAGCCTTGCTCGACCGACTGTGACCAAACACCCACATTAGTGATGACCGATTTTTTTCTTGCTCGACCGATCCTCATGACCGACGACTTATGTTTCAGATTGAAAGTTTGAAACAGCCAAGATACCACATTCAAGTGTACGACAATTTGTCTTGTTAAAATAAAAATAAGTGTGCTAAATTTTATCGTTTAGTTATATATTGATGTAATTGTAACGATTTGTTAGGCAATACTCCAGTTTAGAATCTGAAATCGCAGCTAGTTGAGCAAGTAGAGCTTGGGTGAATACTCATTGTTGGTACAAATCTTGGGCTCAATGCAAGACCTAGGTTAGACTAGCTCTTGGCATGGGCGGATCTTGTGCTAAGTATCTTGAATAGCTGTTAAGAAAAAGTACCACCGTTAGTCTTACCGCGGAAGGGGGCTGTTGGTTGTATTGTGTCGTGCTGTTCCCAGAACAGGGTTAAGATAATCAATCAAGGTACCGGATATTCACTTGAAATCGTGTAATCACTTTCCAATAGAAACTATTCGACCCTATGCCTGGGTTACACGAATATCTCTATGAGATAAGACCAAGTGATGTTCTTGTTTTAGGCACAAATCAAGAACCAAATGCTTTCAAGTGTTTTGGTTTTCTGTATCCCCTTCATGCGGCTGTGTTAATCTCTATATATAATAGAGATATACTCAAAACCCTAGTCAAAGGAAATCCAGAAAATATCGGCCAAATATTTTCCATATACTTTCCTTAATACTAGCCAAAGTGGTTACACGACCAGAAGATCATGGTCTTAATTATGAATTTGAACTTACCCAAAATAGGTCAAAGTTTGTTACAAATTCTATTCTGCATACCAGCAGCAGAATCTCTGCCTAGCAGCACAATAAATTGTGCTAGCAGCAGAATCTGTCACCTAGCAGACCAACAGCAACATTATTGAACTAGCAGCAGGAACAATGCACTAGCAGCAGGAACAATGCATTAGTAGCAGGAACAATAAAGCTAGCAGCAGAAACGTTCTTGCACCAGCAGCATTATGAATAACACTAGCAGCAGAATCATCTGCACCAGCAGCATTATACATAATACAAGCAGCAGAACAACAAACCACTTAATTGAGTCAGGGTATTCATTGACCAAATGGGTGTATACTCCGTACCTCCAAACCCATTATCAGGTGTGAATTAATCCCTCAAGTGCACTAAATTTTCTAACAATCCTCCCCAAATTTAGTTCACTTCCTTTGCATGAAAAATAAACATTAAACAAACATGTGCATAAATGAAAATATCTTGAAGATTGAATTCTCATCTTAGTACATTATACGTTCAAATATTCGAGAATCAGGGTGTTCTAAGAATTGAACCCTTCAACCCATTTGAATACCTGAAGATAAATACACACAATGTTTCAAACACTTAAAAAGCTCCTGACACTATACAAGCCATGTGTCCATATCCAATTCATAAATGTTGTAAAAGCTAAAAGTCCAAAGCTTCCTGAAGCGGCAAAACTTCAACATTTACATAGGTGGTTCCTCTTTATTCATGCTCCTGCTAAGCACTTTTTCAAAGAAAATTAACCATTAAGAAGTAAAGACTTCATCCTCCTTTCCAGCAGGTTCTGAGCACAACCTTGGGATGTAAATAAAACATGTGCTCCAGTCAACTAAATGTTCAGCTTTCCACATTGAACTCAGCTCCAAAGTTTCCTCAGGAGGGAGTTGGGTGTCTTAGCATTCAGTGACTAAGTTGGACTTAAACCCATCCCTTTAGCAGACTTTAAAACCAAGTCTCTAGCCAAACCAAGGTTGCAAAAATCGCGAATCGGTAGTCGGGCGGTCGACCACCTTGTAACTTGTAATCGGTCTAGGCGGGATTAATCGGTGATTAATCGGATTGGCATTACTGAAAAATTTTACTTATTTTCGGCAAGTTTTGTGTATTTCCGGTGAGTTTTAGGTATTTCCGGCAAGGTATTTTCTAAAAAACAACTTGTAATAGACTATAAGTGATCAAAATAAGTTTACAGTGAGTTTTGGGTACTTCCGGCAAGATTTATAGGTTTCCGGCAAGTTTGACCACCATTACCGCCGTTGATCGTCGTTGACCATGGTTGACCTATTTGTTTGACACAGTTACATAAATTGGCAAGGTCGGTGGCCTTGTAGCACCTAATCGGCGATTAATCGGTCTTGTAGACCTTTTTTTGCAACATTGAGCCAAACCCTTCGTCAAGTGATCAGCTAAGTTTTGTTGAGATCTAACAAACTCTATAGATACCACCCCATTCATGATAAGCTCACGAATCATGCTATGCCTGGCACCTAAGTGTCTAGACTTCCCATTGTACATTTGGCTATAAGCCTTTGCCAATGTAGCAGCACTATCACAACTGATAGAAATAGGTGCTATAGATTTAGGCCACAATGGAATCTCAAGAAGCAAGTTTTTCAACCATTCAGCCTCTTTACCAGCAGCAGCTAAGGCCACAAATTCGGATTCCATAGTTGAACTGGTGATGCAAGTTTGTTTCTTGGATGCCCAAGAAATTGCACCTCCACCAAGTAGGAATACCCAGCCACTAGTAGACGAATTGTCCTCAGTGTTACTGATCCAACTTGCATCAGTGTATCCTTCTAATACAGAAGGATAACCAGTATATGAGAGGCTATAATCCATAGTTCTCTTCAAATACTTCAGTACCCTCTGAATTGCTTGCCAATGATGAGCACTAGGATTACTAGTATATCTGCTCAGTTTACCCACAGCAAATGCAATATCAGGTCTAGTACAAATCATGGCATACATTAAGCAGCCAATTACCCTAGAATACTCAAGTTGAGATACAGCTTTACCAGTATTAGGCAAGAGCTTCTCACTTGTATCCATAGGAGTACTCACTGGAGTACAATCAAAGTAATTAAATTTCCTCAACACTTTCTCAATGTAATGAGACTGAGAGATAGAAATCTTGTTACTTTCACGTTTAATCCTAATACCAAGGATAACATCAGCCTCCCCCATATCCTTCATGGAGAACCTTGATGACAAAAATTCCTTTGTTAGGTCAACTTGATTTTGGTCAGTGCCAAAGATCAACATGTCATAAACATATAGACAAATGATGACTCCTTTACCAGATTCATCAAATTTGCTATATACACATTTGTCAGACTGGTTAAGTGAATAACCACTAGACAAAACCACTTCATCAAATTTTTGATGCCATTGCTTAGGTGCCTGCTTGAGTCCATATAAGGACTTAATCAGTTTGCACACCTTGGTTTCATTGCCAGGCATGATGAAGCCTTGAGGTTGGTTCATGTAAACCTCCTCATCCAGTTCACCATTCAAGAATGCTGTCTTCACATCCATCTGATGTATAATCAGATCGTGAATAGATGCCAAAGCAATCAGCAATCTTATGGTACTGATACGAGCCACAGGTGCATAAGTATCAAAATAGTCTATCCCTGACTTTTGTTTAAAGCCTTGAATGACTAGTCTAGCCTTGCACTTTTCAACAGTTCCATCTACCTTCATTTTCTTTTTGAAAATCCATTTGCAACCCAAAGGTTTGCAACCAGGTGGTAGATCAGCCAACACCCAAGTTTTGTTGCCCATGATGGAATCCATTTCATCATTTATTGCTTCTTTCCAGAAAGCAACATCCTGGGACTTCATTGCTTCATCAAATGTTATGAGATCATCCTCAACATTAAAGCAATAAGAGTGTTGGTCAGAGACCTCATCCCTTGTTCCTTCAATTAAGTACAATTGAAACTCAGGTCCAAATGATTTTGGAGTCCTAACCCTTTTGCTCCTTCTGAGCTCAGGTTCAGGTTGTTGAACCACAACCTCATCAATCAAGGGTTAAGATAATCAATCAAGGTACCGGATATTCACTTGAAATCGTGTAATCACTTTCCAATAGAAACTATTCGACCCTATGCCTGGGTTACACGAATATCTCTATGGGATAAGACCAAGTGATGTTCTTGTTTTAGGCACAAATCAAGAACCAAATGCTTTCAAGTGTTTTGGTTTTCTGTATCCCCTTTATGCGGCTGTGTTAATCTCTATATATAATAGAGATATACTCAAAACCCTAGTCAAAGGAAATCCAGAAAATATCGGCCAAATATTTTCCATATACTTTCCTTAATACTAGCCAAAGTGGTTACAAGACCAGAAGATCATGGTCTTAATTATGAATTTGAACTTACCCAAAATAGGTCAAAGTTTGTAACAAATTCTATTCTACGTACCAGCAGCAGAATCTCTGCCTAGCAGCACAATAAATTATGCTAGCAGCAGAATCTGTCACCTAGCAGACTAGCAGCAACATTATTGAACTAGCAGCAGGAACAATGCACTAGCAGCAGGAACAATGCATTAGCAGCAGGAACAATAAAGCTAGTAGCAGAAACGTTCTTGCACCAGCAGCATTATGAATAACACTAGCAGCAGAATCATCTGCACCATCAGCATTATACATAATACAAGCAGCAGAACAACAAACCACTTAATTGAGTCAGGGTATTCATTGACCAAATGGGTGTACACTCCGTACCTCCAAACCCATTATCAGGTGTGAATTAATCGCTCAAGTGCACTAAATTTTCCAACAGGGGCTTCCGCGGTTGGCCTCCGGTGTGAGAGTAAGTATTGTTGCAGTTTATATATATCATAACAATTATATATATAACATGTAAACATCATCAAAGCATGCAGCGGAATATATATATATATATATATATATATATATATATATATATATATATATATATATATATATATATATATATATATATATATATATAATCTAATACTTGTAATTAATTAACCAAAATAAAAGAATATGTGTACCTTTGATTTCTAGCAAAACAAGAAATCAATTATCCAAGAACTAGTTAAACCTTAAATTAGGGTTTAGGAAATTCGACTAATACTTAGTCGAATGGGTAAAACTGTAAAAGAACACAAGCAAAAGTATGCTTGTACTTCGTTCTTGTACACACGTATTACAAGCGTTTCAATGAGAAAAGCTAGGTTCTTGATTCACAAACAAACCAAACACTTGGATTTGAGCTCAAAGAAAATCGACCCTAAGGGATTAAGGTGGAGTTCGATCGGCTATGAGCACAAAAGGAGGAAGAAGAAGAGAAGTTAGGGTTTGCAAGGAACCAAGATTGTCTAGAATGAATACAAGGGGTTTATATTTATAGGAGAACAATCTTGTAGTCCAAGTTAGGGTAGGAATACCCTCCCTTCTCTTGCTCGGCCGATCCTATGGTTCCCAAGGGGATTCTAGATCCTTCTTGGCTAGTTTCCATATAATCGTCTCCCTTTAACATTTAACGACCGTTAGTCAATTCCCGTTAAGTACTAACGCCCGTTAAGTGTTCATTTGTGAATTTAATAATTAAACATAACTTATTATATTAATTATTAAAACATTGAAACTCATACGTAAAGTGTACAATCCCGAAGTCTCGTGTTCGAATCCGGTCATACATATATTAATTTATATCCATAAACTTAACAGCTCCCACTTGGATATGCATTAATATAGTAATGACATTGGTTAGTCTAGCATAACACCCCAATGCCCCCAGAACGACCCTGAGTGTGGTTTCCTGGAAAAAACCTTTTGATGAATCATCATCATACTTATCCTTTTGTTTCTAATACCGCGTTAATATGGATATGGATCTAAGTCATTCCATAATTAACTATTCTGTTTCTCGTTATTTATAATTGATCAAGATTACCAAATCATCCGAACGTATTCCAGATAGATCTTGGGTGCAGCCGCACAAACATCTTGTCAACCCTACGAGGGGCCCAATAGTATTATACTTCAAAACAAATTTAAAGGAACAAATTCTTTCTTGACTACAAGCATAACCCTTGAACTTTGCATCACCTCTGAAAATAGCCCTTATAACTACCAGTTACGGATAGCGTTAGACTATCTTACAGAAAATGAGCTACATCCGCGGCTGTTATCTGGTATCTCAAGTCTGAGGATAAATATTCATGACTTACTTTTATGACAAAGATCTATAAAGTATAATCATGTGGTTGGGATCTGTCCTATATTCAATTTATTCATTTATTGAATATTATGTGAATTTGGTATGTCCAACGCATCAATATACTTAAGTATATTCTACCAAAACTCAGATTTGTCTTAATTCAATAATATTCCCATATCATTGATTGACAACGGACTATTTAGAATAACATAAGTTATTCACGGATTTAAACATGCAAATATAGGATACAATTTTTATTAATGAAAACAAACGTACCAAGTACTTTAATTCATTGTAAATAATAATTGCTTAACATCCCTTATCCAAATACTAAATAGATCAATGCATGATAATTCCCATTAATGAATTATGCCTCAAGTCATGTCAATCATACTTTTTGACAAGGCATAAATCAACTAATTTTGATCTATCGGAATTTTGAGAATACTTATTTCAAGAATTTTATTAGTGAAATTCTTGTATGTGTGCATTCATCTACCTAGATATTGCCACATAATATTTCATAAAATGCGTGACATCCTCAATCACGAATTTGTGACAGTTAAACTATCATACCTTTTATAGTTTAAAGTATTCTAATTCTTTAATGTATAATGCAACTATACTTATAGTTAAGCATAACTAGTACACATGGCCATTAACAAGGATGAAATCCTACCATGACTAGTATTGAGTGTCATCTCAATCTTATTAGCATCATTGTATGCAAATAACAATATGCTCTTTAAAATTCCGTAAACTTTGATATCCATCGTGTAATGTTTGATACCTTCAAATTTTTCAAGATTTGTCAACTATATCAATTACGCAACAATTTGCCATATGGTTCATACTTAGAATTTAGGAGCAACTCCAGGCTGAGGATGTTAATTCTAAATCCAACCATATCCATTACACTTAGTTATCTAATAACTTTCAATTAGATATTAATGTTGTCAAATCATCTTTCATCAAGCATGATACAACAAACAACATGATGTACGTGATAAATCCTTGTGTCAAACTTAGATTTTGTTCATGTCATATCTTTTCAAAGATATGTTTCTATCTAGACTTTCTAATAGTATATCATGTTTATTAGAATCAATTATTTTACCGCTTATGTTTATAACAATAAACATATATTCCAATGTTGTATGTTTATTTCCTAAATCTTCACGTGAAGTTTCATTCCAAACTAAGACTTAACATTTAATGTTAATGGAATGTTACTTCCTATATGTTATACAACATATATGAAACAAGAAAATAAATATATATAACACTCCCACTAGCTTTAAGGAATATTAAAGAATCATCTTATTTTAATTATAAATCAAAACTGAATTTAATAATTAAACATAAGTGTGGAAAACTAGAAGGAGGGGGGGGGGGTTGAATAGTTTTACAGGTTTTTAATTTCTTTTAATTCTTTTAAGACTTCTTAAAAAACTTTACTATTGGAAACCTTTGATTCGATTCTTATGTGCTATCAATCAACACCAATATGAACTACACACTAAACTAACTAATAATAAGTAATGAAAGTAAAGAGTAGAGATGGAAAGATCAAACCGGGACAAAGGATTTATAGTGGTTCGGCTACGAAGCTCTTCTTCACCCTACTCCACTCCCCGAGTACCACACTCGAGAGTTTCAAGCACTATGTCAACAACCTCCCTTTAGGCGGAGAAAACCGTACACGTCGCTTATCCTATTTCCGACACTAAGCTAGATGTCGAGTGCTAATCTTAGCTAGCACCAATCTACCACGATCCACACGATCAATCACTCAAGCCCAATGGCTTCAAGAGATCTCCAAGATCTCGACACGATCACAATGATCAACACTCACTTGACTAACACTATCCTATTGACCCTTGATCTTCTTGATCAATCACACAAGCCCAATGGCTTCAAGAGATATTCACTATCTCTATAAGATCACAATGATCTTCACTCATACTCTCACAAGAGAAAAATGATCTTGATGTATGCTATGATACAACAAGGATGTAACAACTGTTACAAGTAACCTAACAACTACTACAACTCTTGTATCTTCTTGGATACCTTGAGTTCTTCTCTTGCACTTGAAGAGGAATGAAAACACCTTGTATCAACTTGGATACTTTGTGTTCTTCTCTTGCTATTGAAGAGGAATGAAGAGGATCTCTAAGTTGGATGATTGGATCATTCTTGAACAAAAGAAAAACTAAACTAAATGATCAAGAAGAAAGAAAGGTGTGGGAGTATTAAACTCAAAAGTTTCTGTGTGTGAAAGGGTGCCAAAGAACTGTGAACAGGGCTGGTATTTATGGGCAGAAAAAATATAGCCGTTATAGAGGGACGGCTCCACTAAATCACCCACGGCTCCACTAAATTTAGTGGAACCGTGGAGCCGTGTCAGACAAAGACGCTCCATTTTTTGTCTTTTCTGGTGAAAACTTATTTAGAGAAGTTTGGAGCTGATTTTGGGGGGAAAAATAGCTGTTATGTATTTTAAACTTATTTTTCCATTAAAATATTTCTTAATTATTCAAAAATAATTTGTAAAATATATTTTTGAAAGAAATGTTTTGTCACATAAAAATGTGATGTCTAAAACTCAAATTCACTTCTTTAATTATTAGTTAAGTTGTAACTTTGTTCTAGAGTGATTTGTGTAGAAACGGGATCTTCCGATTAAAAACTTGTTTACGTTAATTTTAACGTAACATGTTTTCACATTTTGTCATCCTCAAAACGTGAAGTTATCGAAAGATAGAAATAACGTTTTTAGAACATTATTTGCATCAACAATCTCCCCCTTTTTGATGATGACAAAACATAAACTCATTTTAGGTTAAAATTAATTTTAACAAGTTTTTAATGAGTTTACTCCCATTTCTCCCCCTTTTTGTCGAAGCAAAAAGGTTGCTAAGGCTCCCCCTTGATGTATACTCCCCCTCGTTCGGTGCTACAAAACAAGGTTAGATAACACATATACAAAATCTAAAATGTAGCACTTATGACAAATATCCAACCACCAAAAGAATGACTAAATAGCCAAGCATAAAAATAAGAATGAAACAACCACATGAAAGCCCATTCATAAAAAGAAAACAAATGTCATACATAAGTATGACTACATCATGGAAGCAAAACAAACAACAAGAAAACACATAAACATCCTTAGTGATATGAGACTTCAAGATTTGCTTCAAATGCCAAAAGGGTCCTAAGCTTTTATTGGAGAAACTAAACATAACCATGTTTAGTTGTGTGGGCTATTGGATGGTGGTGGAGGTAGAATGATGGGTCCTTGTGGTGGTGTGAGAAGGTGCTCAAGGTAGGAGAATTGAAGGCTCAATTCATCTCTAAGGCACATGACGAGGTGTTGGTTGTGGTGACAACAAGGACTACTTAGGGTATGTGGTTGTAGGGGATAAAGAATGGGATGACCCATTAGTGGTTGTGGTGATGGTGAGAGTGATGAGGATGATGTGTTAGTGCCAAGTTCAAAGGGAGTTGATGGTGATAAGGTGAGTGTTAAGGCTAGTGGATGAATAGGACTTGGTTGAGACAAGGGTGTGGTGATTCTTGTGGTGGAGGTGGATGATGATGTTGGCCTTATTGAGTTGGCCTTTGATGGAGCTTGGGGTGTAGAGATTGAGGAGGTTGATTTGGTTAAGGTTTGTGGTGTGAGGGTTTCTTCATCATCATCCAAAGTTAAATCAATGAGAATTATCTCATTGGAAGGTTTGGTTGAGGTTTATGGTGTGTTGATATTTTTGATCCATTGATCAATAAGAATTGTCTCATTGGTTGGTTTGAGGTTAAATCTTGGCTTTTTAGCTTTGAGTGAAGTGGTAGCCATGGTTGAAGTTATGATAATTGTATGGTGAATGTGAAGTGGTGAGGATGAGCAATGTGTGATGTTAGCTTATATAGCCAAATCAAAACATGCAAGGTTGGATAGGATGGTGAATTTGGGGATTTGGGTGTATTGGAATCAAGTTGTGTTTGCAGATTTCCAGGAAAAGAGAGTCAAAAAGTGGAAGAGAACAGTTAAATTCGACTTCCCAGGGCACGGTACCACTAAAGGTACCACGACACCACTAAATTTAGTGGAGCCGTGCCTGCAGTTGACTCTTTTTCCAGTTCTGCAGGTTCTAGGCTGCCTAAAATAGGTAATTCTGGGTGGACTATTTTGCAGCAAATCCCAAAGCCTCAATCCACTGAAGAATGATCACATAGATTTCCTAACACTAGTCTCAACTAGCAACTAAAATTATCATGTGATCTTCTAAGTTTAGGCAACTATTAAGCATGCATCATTCTAGGCAATTTTATCATCTAGTGCATGCAATAAAATAAAAGAAAAATTATGAACTAGACAAAGCTCATAATAAACATGAAGATTGATTAACTAATTAAAGTAACCAATGTCAAGTAAAAATTGTTAAGACAATTTAATCTTATTAATGTTAGATGGACATTGCCATGACCCCATTGATAATAGCTTAATAATAATACTTAAGTTAGTAGTACTACTTAAATTAATACTAGCTAATCTCTTCTCTTCCCCAACTTCTTTATCTTGTTCCCGAGTCCTTTGATTGCCTTGCCAATGGACTTGAACCCCCCAATTGTTTGTTCATGCATCGACACTTGTTGATTGTACATGGTTTTTTGCCTTCTCATCATCATGGATAAGTTGGTTTGGCCGAATTCAAGGTCGGAGGTTTGTTTGAACGATGAGGTGTCAAGGTTACGAAAGTAGGTCTCGGGAGAGGGAGTACGAGGACGAGACGTTCCTTCTTCGTTCACCTCATCATCGTCCTCATCCATAGGTTGAGATGACGAACCATGACCGAAGGAGGAGGAAGAGAGAGGAATATCGAAAGTGGATTTACGACCACGTTTGGACCCTTTGTCCTTACGTTGCTTTGTGCAACGTTGTGGTCCACCAAAAGGTTTCATGACGGGATTGACTAGGACATAGCCGACATTATTAAGATGTGGGAAATTTTCCATGACCTACGTGAAGAGACGAGTAAGCAACATGCCATATGGCATGAGCTTATCGGAACGACTATGAATGTTGGCCATCCTTTTGGCCATGTAGTATGCGAGGTTATATGGTTCCTCGATACTAAGACAATAAAGCATGTAGGCGAGACTCGCCGAAACGTGATCACGATTGCCCGCAAGGCTAAACACGTTCTCACGTAGAAGAAGTTCCCAACTTCTGAGGTCGGGAAGGAGTTCTTTGAGGTAGATTTTGTAAAATGTTCACTAACTAATAACACAAGTATGTGAGTAGAGATGGATCGAATAGAAGGAGAATTTTAGAGAGAGAAGAGGAGAGTTTGGAACCTTAGAGAGAGAAAGTGAAGCAGAATGTATTAGATTGAATGAAAGGTCCAACCCTCTCCCTAGGTGGAGAGGGGTATTTATACTATTACATATTATGCCCCGATTGGGCTATAGAGTGAGCTAACAGAGGGTAAACACCCGACCCACTCCACAAGTTCTATATAATCTAAACTACTATTAATAATACTAATATTCCTACGAGCTATTAAGTGCTAATGAGTACTCGGGGTGACCGAGTCTTCAGATGAATATTTATATTCCTAACAATCTCCCCCTAAGGGAGGTCACCCCGGAAATAAAATTTGGAATTATAGCACTCTATCCTCTGAATCTGTCTTCATAGCTCGTAGTCTTTGATTCTTCAACATTGTTGATGTTTGTGCCTTTCAGCAGTGAACTTTTTGATGACTGATCTTTTATCTTGGATGATCTTTGAGTATCCATGAAGTTATCATCCATCATATGTCTTTACGTCATCTTGCAGCATCGTCTTTATGTGAGGTTGTGATCTTGGAGCCTTCTTTGAGATCATCAGCCATCGTAAATCTCTGAGCTCATCCATTGTAGTAATGCCTCCATGTGATTTGTTGTAACCGTTGGGCTCGCATGCACACACTTTTCTGGATCATGATAGCTATCATCAGAGTTGCAGAAGCTGTGTTGTAGGTCTTTCATCTATCATGATGTCTTTGATAATGAATTGGAAGTGTGAGCATGGAGAGTGGATTGACACGTTTCTGCTGGAATCAGGAACCACCATCGCCATCTTTATATGAATCTGAAATAAAACAGTTAGCAATAAAGTTGGAGAACGAATATGGCTTTGCCATTCGTTCGATGTGGTGGTTGGATTTAACCTTCGGTTCTGTGAAGACCGACCTGTGATCAGGTAGAATCCCCTTTAAAGAAGATTCTCCTTGACAGGAATTTCCAGCTTGTAGTAATGAGTCTTCCAACAAATTAATGTCAGAATCATCATACTAAGCATGTTCTCATATCGGAACGTCTCAAAGCAGACAGTACGGTAGAGTGAATCAGTGAATTAAATACCCACTGATTGACGAGAAATTGATTAGAAAAATCATTTGCGTGTCACTGGATAAACATTTTGTGCAACACGACAAGGGTTTTATAAATTGAATCACATTTCTGTCAAAAATACTTTTGTTTGAAAATTTTCACAATCAATGTGCTCGAAACTTTGTTGGTGAGCACATTGAAAGGTTTTCCAAAAGTATCCGTCAATCCATTTCCTGGAACAAGTTTGATTCAAATTTGAATCGCCCTATCGTTTCTTTCCAGTTGTCACAAGCATGATCCATGAAGGATCTCACATGTCACCCACCAAGAGCTTGTTTGATGTTGGCTCTAGAAGTATTTCCATCTTCATTGTTTATACTTTACGTATCACTCGGATGTTCTGGCAATACCACAAGGATAATGCGTAGGACTCTTCATATATATTTTCTTGCTTTTCACGGTGTATGAAACAGCAAGCATATTGGAAATGTGTCCTAATGAGATTAATTGATGATCTCTTGGCTCTAGACTCAATTGTGCGTTTTGATTTAGTGATAGGAGGCTGGAGAGGACTGCCACCTTTTCAATATCATCTAACTCGGAGTGAGATAGACGATAGCCATGTATTGATCTCCGTGACAAATGAAACAAGAATCCTTTGAGGGACCTTGAGTGGCTAGGGAGGGTTGTACAGCGTATCACTAGGTCCATGATACTTTGTCTTCAATGCCAGCAATCAACTAAGTGATTCTGACAGCATATGTATTGACCCGGTTTCTGCCTAAAGTGTAAGGAGGGCTTCTTTCCTTTCACCCTTTATCTTTACATTTCTTTTTCATTCTTCAACCCCTTCAGCGCTTACCGAGACTTCATTACTAGCACCTTGTTGGGTTTGTTCCAGTACTAGCTCCATTTTAGTCGGCACTTTTCCCTTATTCACTTTTCTCCTTTTTTAATCATTCCTAAGGACTTCTATTCTAACTAAAGGATTGTCCCTGGGAAGATCCCTCCGGTTCTGGCTGGATCATGGGAACTAATACCTAACCTTACCATCCTAATAACTCCAATACATAAAGTAAAATGGTCGGTCCTTGGTATTCTTTCACAATAGCCATCACAAATCATTTGCTCCCCCTCAATATGTGCATCGATATACTAAAGAGTTTAGCACATATGGGAGAGCCTACACTTGAGTCCAAAAACAATCACATTTTTTATCAGATTTTCATATTTAAATCACATTCTCTCCCCCGATCAAAAATTTCAAACCATTTGAGATTTGTGATCCCAATTGATTTGAATATGTTTAGAAAATTTGGGAGAAAATGTGGTCAGGTTTAAATGTATTCTGATTACGGAGCATACTATGCTCCCCCTTAAGCCACGAGAGAGTGTCACTACTGATGTTGCACAATGTATAAAAAGGTGTCAGAAATTTGAACAAATACTCTCCCCCTTAATTAATGACCCATTTTCTATTTAAAGAGCTGTAGTCATTCAATTGAGCGACAAGTATTTGTGAAATTTAAGTCCAGTTACCACCTTGTGAAACACCAAAACTCTCTTGAAGAATCATAGAATGGAAAGAGTTTATGGTGCAAAGAAGACTTCTCTTCTTGTACAAGAAATGATGCACTGAATCGTACATCATTTCGAAGAAACATAGATATAAAGTAATCTATGCCTAGGTGAACATCACCCAGTTGGAGGAACAACCGTCTTTTTGGCGACATGCTTTCCCCATTGTAAAGCGCGGGTTGCAGTATGAAGTAACTGCAAGCCATTTAGACATGTTTTAACCTGTTAGTATAACTTCTGCTCGAGCTTCATTTAAAGACCCGTGTCATTATTGAATGACATTTCTAGGACCGTAAATGTTATCGAGAAACAGAAGACATGCCTAGAGAAACTATTTTTAGTATTTTTTTTCTGATTTTTTTTGGGTTTTTATAGGTTTTATATTTTTCTATTTTATTTTTGTTTAAGATATATACAACATATATACAAGGATATGTGAAGCCAATCCTTTACTCCTCCTCTTCTTCTTGAAGACCCTTGAGTGCTTCAGGTGTCAAGCTCTTCATGCCAAGTCGCGGGAGAATAAACTGAAACCGTTCTCTCGGAAGTGCCTTAGTGAAGATATCAGCCAACTGAAACTCCGTCCTCACGAAGTAGAGTTCGACAATCCCTTTCTCAACCTGTTCCCTTATGAAGTGATGCCTGATGTCGATGTGCTTCGACCGGGAGTGTTGGACATTGTTACAACAGAGAGCGATAGCGCTTTTGTTGTCACAATACATGGGAATTTTGTTGTATGAAAGCCCATAATCTGAAAGTTGTGATCTCATCCATAGGATTTGAGCACAGCAAGCAGACATAGCAATGTACTCGGCCTCTGTAGAAGATATAGACGTGTTCATTTGCTTCTTAGAAGACCAACTAACCAACTTTTCCCCCAAAAACTGAGCTCCCCCCGAAGTACTTCGACGAGTATCGTGACACCCTGCATGATCCGCATCTGCATAAGCTGTGAGTTCCATTGCAGTGTCTTTTGGATACCAGAGTCCCATGTGAATCGTGCCATGAAGATATCTAAAGATTCTTTTCACCGCTTCCAGATGCTTTTTAGTGGGCTTGGTTTAGTACCTAGCGCACATACATACTGCAAACAAAAGATCTGGTCTACTGGCGGTGATATACATCAAGGATCCAATCATACTTCTATACTTTGTTTGATCAACCGGCACCCCAGATAGATCTTCATCCAGCTTTGATCTTTCAATCATGGGAGTGTCAACATAGTCACTTGAATCGAAT
This sequence comes from Artemisia tridentata subsp. tridentata, assembly GCA_021014915.2. Taxonomy (NCBI): domain Eukaryota; kingdom Viridiplantae; phylum Streptophyta; class Magnoliopsida; order Asterales; family Asteraceae; genus Artemisia; species Artemisia tridentata. The sequence continues at coordinate 235,100,278 of CP139509.1, forward strand.
CCAAATTTCTTTAGAATTTCGTTTGCATATTTGGATTGATTAATGAAGATGCCTCCAGGACTTTGAGAAATTTTCAATCCTAAGAAGAACGTCATTTGTCCCATCATCGACATCTGGAACTTAGAACTCATCTCTTTTGAAAACCGATCACATTCACTGGGATCAGACGAAGCAAAGATAATGTCATCTACATATATCTGAACAAGGAGTAGATGTTTGCTTGCCTTCCTGGTGAAAAATGTAGGATCAACAACACCCTTGGAGAATCCATTTGCAAGAAGGAACTTGGACAAGGTGTCATACCATGCCCTAGGTGCCTGCTTCAAGCCATAGAGGGCCTTCTTCAAGCGATAGACATGAGTAGGATGATCAGCGTCCACAAATCCTTCTGGTTGACTTACATAGACTTCCTCTTTTAAGTCACCATTCAAGAAAGCTGTTTTAACATCCATCTGGTAGACTATCATATTTCGACTAGCAGCATTTGCGAGGAAGATTCTGATGGCTTCAATTCGTGCAACAGGAGCAAATGATTCCTCAAAGTCTATGCCCTCTTATTGTCGATATCCTTTTGCAGCTAGCCGTGCCTTGTTCTTAAGAACATCACCATGCTTATCAAGTTTCACTTTGAAGATCCACTTTAGAGCAATGATCATTGCACACTCTGGAGGAGGTACGAATTCCCATACTTCAAGCCGATCAAATTCATGAATTTCATCTTGCATAGCGTTGAACCAACAGTGTTTGTTCATTGCTTCTTTTGCATCTTTTGGTTCGACTTTTGATAGTACATAGTTGAAGAAACACCACAGGGCATCAGTGGCTAGTTGTTTTCGAGTAGATACTGGACGAGAGAGATTACCAATGATGTTGTCAATCGGATGATCATTGGTCCATTTTCTGAGATGATCGTGGGGTTGAGGGTTTTGAACTGATGTTGCCGTATTGTGATCTCCTGAAGTGGATGTGTCTGCTGAAGATTCAGGAGCAAATATGTTTTCAAATGGAACATCATCCACAGGAGCAAATGGATTAACTTCAAAAGAATGGTTATCTGCAGATCCTTGCTGCACCGAAGAAGATTGAATATTTGATGATGAGGGTGAAGGACTAGCAGAAGGAGCATCGAGACTGATTGTGACAGATACTGATGGGCCTTCTGAGTCATGTGGAATTTGATCATCAGCAGCCGGAAGTACAGCTGGAGTATCAGTGGTAGTATCAATTGTTGTTGGCTCAAAATATTCATCAAACATCGGATCAAATAACTTCTTCAACTCTTCACTTGTGGGAGGTACATAAGGAACTGCAGGCGTGGGATTCTGTACAAGACCCGAACTAATTGGTCTGGGTGTCAAAAGGTTAAGAGCGGGTCCAGAACTAGATTGTCCAGAAGCCGATTGCTCAGACAGCTCATCGAACGTAACGTGAATTGTTTCCATGATTTGTCGGGTTCTTTTGTTATAGATTCTGTATCCCTTACGATCTGGTGCGTACCTAACGAAGAAACCTACGTCTGCTTTAGCTTTCAACTTTCCCAGATCTTGACTGTCATTTGTCGGATAACACAGTGCACCGAACACACGAAGAAAGGAGAGATCTGGCTTCTTGTTATGAATCAGCTCATAAGGTGTCTTGTTGTGAGTAGTATGAATCAGGGATCGGTTTTGGGTGTAACATGCTGTTGCAATTGCTTCTGCCCAAAGAAACATCAGAGCTTTGGAAAATATTAGCATGGTTCTTGCAGCCTCCACCAGAGTACGGTTCCTTCTTTCAACCACACCGTTCTGCTGAGGAGTGCGTGGAACACTTTTCTGGTGTGTTATGCCAATACTTTCATAGAAATGACTAAGTTGTTGGTTGACAAACTCAGTTCCATTGTCTGTACGGATGATTCAGACAGTTTTGTTGAGCCTTACTTGCTGCTGTTTAATTAGTTTGATGATAACCTCTGGAGTTTCATCCTTTGTTCTCAAAAACTTTACCCACGTAAACCGAGAGTAGTCATCGACTACCACAAGAATGTATTTCTTCCCGTTTATACTTTGTACTCTCATTGGACCGCACAGATCCATGTGAAGGGTGTGAAGAACTTCCAGGATGGTGTTGACAGTTTTGGGTTTGTGGGTTTGTTTCTTGCTTTTGCCCAGTTGACATGCAGTACATAGATGTTCTTTCTCAAACTTTAGTCTGGGCATGCCTCGTACAAGGTCCTTGCGAGACAAGTCATTTATGGTACCGAAGTTCAAATGGTTTAAACGACGGTGCCAAAGCCAAGACTTAGTCTTTGAGGCCTTTGAAAGCAAGCAAATAGGAGAGGACCTCATAATTTCTTTAATGGAGATGGTATATAAATTGGTGCCACGACTGCCTTTGAGGAGATCCACACCATCCAACTCTCTGACAAAACATGTGTGTTTCCTGAAGGCCACTTCAAGATCGGAATCACAGAATTGACCAACCGAAAACAAGTTATGCCCTAGTCCTTCCACATAGTATACTCGAGAGATTACACTGTCCCCGAACACATAATCTCCATACCCCATAATTGCCCCAAAGTGGTCGTTCCCAAATCTAACTGTCCCGATAAACTTTTTCACGAAGTTCTTGAGCCGTGAGCGATCCCCCGTCATATGTTTTGAGCAGCCTGAGTCCAAATACCAAAGGACGATTTGTACGACCTGCATTTGAAAACAGACAACGATGGATAACTGAAATATGTGGATCCCCACGTGCAGTTGGGGTCCGTTTGGTTAGCACACACAAATTCAGGAGTTACAGGGTTCACAGATGCTGTTGTCATTATAGTAGAGGCTACCCTAGATGCAGCAGATGACCTAGTTGGAAGGCATTGTGTTTCTAGAGGCAAAATTCGACCAGTTGGTCTCCATTCCTTAGACTTCACAATCTTATGATTATTCTTTCTAGGTAAGGGACACTGGTTTCCTAAAGTAAACTTCCTTCCAGTGGGTCTCCATTTGTATCCAACATTAGCAAACGTTTTTCCTGTTGCTTTCCAAACTTTCTTACATGTTTCAGTTCTCCTAACATTCATAACATGGGGTTGTTTGGGAGATCTCAAAAATGACATAACACATCTATCGTGATTACCAGAAATTAAACATTCATTACATGTCTTACAAATAGCAACAGAATTCGAATCAATTACAGTACTTTTAAAACAAATACTAGAATCAACACGATTCTTTTTCATAAAAACAAACTTATTGTTCCTAGGATGGGCTTCTACTTTCTTCTCACTATCACTTTTAGTCGGCGCAGTCCTATCATTCTTGGTATTGCTTTTAAGCGTTGACTTGCTAGCTCTAGTGAGTTGTTTTACTCCTGTAGAAGCAATAATGGGAACATTAGTTTGTTGTATTGCCATTTGGTTTTCTGGTTTAGATGTGCTAGGAATAGGTGCTTTCCATGTTTCATCAAAAGTTTCATGCTTGCTCTTAATTGTGGATGATGATGCAACAATTCTATCTCTTTTGTTATCGGTCTTAGGGCCAGTGCCAATGGCATATTCTAACACTTCCTGAATCCTTTTTGTGAGAACACAAGCATACAAAACTGCCTTATCAAGTGGCTTTTCTATTCTGTCCTCTTCTACAACCTCACGAAGTGTGTCAAGGCCGTCCCTAAGGTGATGGAGATATATTTGATGGGCAGGTCTATTGTTTCTAGGGGGAAATGGAATAGGCCCAACATCAACATCATACATTTTAATAGCAGAAACCTTTGGTGCAACACAATCACAGGTGATACTTGGCATTTTTCCTTTCACCTGAGTCTTAAGATTCTCAATTTCATTTAACAAAGAAGTTATCTTTTCATTATGACAGTTTCGTGTAACTTTAATCGAGTCATATAACTCTTTGTAATGCTGTTTAATCTTAGAATTCTCAGCTCGAAAACACTCATTTTCATAGTGTAACTTATTGATGGTGTCTTGATAGTGAAAATTCTGAGAATCTAAAGACGAAGGTTTATTGGTGCCATGCACATCACACTTGTTTGATTTTAATTGGGCAATTTGAGCCCTCAATTGCCGAATCGTGTTCGTGTGAGCTTGAATTTTCTCATCCCGTTTGCTTAATTCAAAATACGTATCAAACTCAGGAGCATCCAAAGATGTCTTGACATTTGATAGTTTACATTTTTCTTCTAAGTGTTGATATTTTAATTGTAAATTAAGATACTCAACCTCTAGTTTTGAAAAACGTTTAACCATGTTATCATGGTCATCATTTTTAATTTGATCAAGCAATTTCAAATTCTCCCCCTCAAGCTCAACAACACGATTCTAGGTAACATTCAAAGCAATAGAATACTCATGAAATTGACAAGCAGATAATGCAAAATCAGTAGCAGTATAAAATACATCTTGTGCAATACATCTAGCAATCAAATTCTCATTTGTGATGAGGATGTTCTTTCTTTCAATCTCACGAGTCTTAAGTTCTATCACATTTTGAGTTACCTCATTTTCCATATCTTTAAACATTGCTTTCATTTCATTTACTTCTGTTTTAATAGTATTTTGCATCCCTTCAAAATGTTCTTTGAGTAGTTTAAAGAATGGCATTGTCACACCCCCAAATTTTGTGACTTGCAGCGGAATAAGTCATTCAGGGGCACGACTGGTCATAGCACCAAAGTTGTAGTTATATTGAACGACCTAAAGTGTCGTTTAGAAAATACATCGTTTGATTATTTAAAAACATTCAGAGTTATAAAGCTAGGTCCCAAAAGGTGAAACAAGTTTTCAGAAACAAGTTCATACAATTCAAACGATGGATAAGTGCATAAAATATAAAGTGAGACGCGTCGACTCCGTGACTCCATGATGTCCATATGCAAGCCAACATACGATACCTTAATTTCCTGAAAATACATTGCTAAAAAGGGTCAACAAAAATGTTGGTGAGATCATAGGTTTATGTAAATGAATGATTGTACGGAAACCACAAGTATAAAGTGTATGACAAATCCATGCCACATAAAAATGATACATTAGCTCTAAGCTCATGACCCCGAAGCTAGACTGAATGAAATGCCCCAACCGAGTGTTTGCCAATCACTCAAATATGACAGAAATGAAATGCGTTCGTTTGACCAGTTGGTGCTACCAACCCGAACGGAGGAGTCACCCTCAATAGATCTATCCACTCACTCTCGCTTACTAACAATTAACGGTTCATGATAATATAAGGGGACTTTAATCTGGGTAATGATGTAACTTAAGAAATGTAATGAGTTTGCATACTTTGGTCCGCATATAAAAATGGTGCAATGTATTCTCCCCTGAGAGTTTAGAAATCAATAAACAATTTAAAACGGGGCTATGAAAACTCACCTGATATGATATAGCAACAATGATCACAATGGATATGATGAGATGAGGCTCGGTTCCTAACCGCGACCTATCATGAATGATATGATCTAAGGTAAGCAAATGAAATGTTGTTACTCATGCAAACACGTATGTTATCGATACCACTCGAAAGTTTTGAAAACAACGTTTATCGTCGAAAAATACATTTTTGACGTCTCGTAAGTTATAAACTACATTTCGCGTAAATATGTTAAAACTACACTCCATGATCCTTGTTTGGTGTTCTATTGGCAAATATAATGTTTTCGTCACAAAACAATACCTTTCATAACTTGTGAAACTATATCCAAAACGGCCTCGCAAAACTAGTCGCGAATTAGTGCACATTAAGTGTTAGTGAAAGAATTTGACGTCCTTGAAAATAAAACATTGTTACAAGGTTTTCATGTCGTGTTATTGGACTTTTGATCATACGCGTCTTGACTAGATAGAAAACCGGCTATCAATGTGATGACTTGTAAAAATGTTAACTTTTATACTTAAAAAAATACTTTCTAATAGGGCTGTCAAAATAGAATAGAGTTCGTCGGCTTTGAACGTGTATATCTCGGTCGTTATAAGCTCGTTTTCTACGTTCTTTATATCCACGGATTCGTCATAACATGAACTAACATAATATCAGTAGTTCGGCTCTCCTAGATCATGTCTAATACCTCATTTGGTCCTTTAAAGTTCGGCTAACAGCACGCTTATTTTCAGAAAATTAGTTTTCGTCGTCTAACTTCGAAAAATCATATCTCCTTCGTTATAAGTCGGTTTTTAGTGATTCTTGCGGCCACGGTTTCGTTTTTGAAAGAAATTTCTGAATCTGAAGGCCAAAATATACCAAAAATTACTGAGTTTTCCAGTTTACACGATTTTGGACAGTAGGTATTTATATGTTTTAAAAACTCATTTCTATGGTTCTAATCTTGATCATACCACCTCAAATCAACTCCACAAGTTCGCAAATCCTACCATACACCTTCTTAGGGTGTCATGGGGTCCTAAACATCACCAACCTTGGTGGATCTCATGTGATTATTAGTGAAACCTATAGATCTAGTGCTTGTGATAGTTTATAAACAAAATGGTATAAAAAACATAAGTAACTTGCAAAAGTAACTAGTATAACTTGAAAATACATAATCATATGAAGTAAATGAAAGTATGAAAAGATCAAAATATTGTTCTTGAAGTTTACTTACAATCTTGGAGTGATTTGATGAGAAAATGTGCAATAACTTAGGGTTTTGATCACAAAACCTTAACTAGGATAGCAAATGGAGTGAGATTAATACTTGAACTTCACAAAATGATGGATTTCTCCTCTTGTTCTTGGTTGTGCCGTGGGTATGGAGTGGGGAGGGAGAGAGTGTTTGATCTTTGTTAGCTAATGAAATGGTGTTGGAATGTGTTATAAGAATTAATTCAAAGGACAAGAAAACATAAGCATTAATTATAGTCTTGTCTAAGCTTGAAAGATGATGGTTTAGGGTGGCTAAGAGGGGGGGGGGGGGGGGGGGGCGGCACATGGAGAAAAAATGGGGAAAGGATGGACAATTAAAGATCTTGTCTGGTTATTAAAAGAGTTAGTGTAGTTTATGTGTACATTGGGTGTTACCGGGTATCGAGTTAACTAGAAATAAATCGCGATGATGAAAAATAAAATATGACGAAGTCGTAAAATGTGTAAAATCATATTCCTTGCAAGAATCGGGTGTTAGAATGATAATCAGATTGAAATTTCGTAAACCGACGGAGTTATAAGCTCCTAGTGGAAAATGTAGCAATTGATTTAAAAACATCGGGTAAGGTAATAATATAATCTCTATATCATTATAATTAGCTTGAAAATGTAATAGGATCATTGTCTGGAGTATTTAGGTTTACTGTTGGTAGAAATGACTGAGTGGTAACGTTAATTAAACAATTAAGCATACGTTAATGAAAATCACACAAACACATGCATGAACTGATATGGTACTGATATTACTGATGATATGCAGACTGCCCTAGTCTGTATGATGTGTCTTTACTGATGATGCATGAATACGCTGCTAAACCTAACTGGTTACGCGCATTTGAATACTCGTAAACCTAGTTTACGACATGATGAATGATGCCCATGAATAGTGATTTCCCTTTGGGAATGAATAGTGTCATGTGAATAGTAAAATTTTTGACGACTTCTCAAAGTCTCAAACTGACTTCAAAAATGATGAATAGTGAAATGATGAATAGTGACCGATGAATAGTGATTTATGAATAGTAACTCATGAATAGTAAATTGTTGGGGTTTGGAAAATGACCTGAAATTACGAGTTGTGACAGGCATGACCTCAGTTAAGTAACACCTTTTTGTATGTTCAAAACACCTTTCTCCCTCAGTTATTCCTGTTGGTGTAATTCTCTTCTTACATGTTTTATCAAAATCAACAAATAGTTGACTGATGAGTGTCTAAATACTCATTATTTCTGTCACATTTAGACTGCAAAAACATTTAAAAACATGCAGATATGCTTCAAAATACAGGAAATATCATTTGATTGTGTTTTTATGTGTTGCAAGTGCAAAAGGATTGAAAACAGGTGAAAATGAACAAAGTTTGCATAATTGGCAGTTTCAGTCCCTGAACTTTCAAAAGTTGTCAAAATTAGTCCTTGGTTTTCAAAAAATGGAAAATTATCTTTTATGGTCCTTGTACTATTGAAACTTGGCATGAATGGCCCTTGTGATAAACTTTGAGAAGATTACACTTTACACCCCTCAAAATCCAAATATTACACTAAAGGTCCTTGGGCTTAAAACTATAACCAAACCCAACATCCCTTATTTATAACCAAGCCCAACAAATCTGGCCCAACTCCTTTTAAATATAAAACCTGGTCAAACAAAAAGTCAAACACCACTCCTACTGTTCATCTCCCTCCCAACTCCCTGATACACAAAACCAGGTGGTTTTGGCCACTTGCTACCACCACCTCATCCCTTCCAATTCCAGTTGGCTACTTTACTCCTCCACCTCATCCCCCCTCCTCATATACACCCACTGAGCATTAAATGCTCCCCTCCCACTCTTCCACTAAGAAAACTCACTTTCCCTGGTTTTGCTGCCAACTCACCCCTAGCTCCATATCTACTTCCTAAATTGTCCCCCTCCACCTCCACATCCAACAAAATTCTTTAATTGCTTCAAAACCACCCTAACCTGCTCAAATCCACCTGTTTCACTTTTGGCGCCAAAATGCCACTTGTATGGTTTTGATGAACTCGAAGGATCCAAGGGTTGAAAAGAGGTGGGAAACATTCAGAGATGTCGACAGAGTCACAAATATCTCTATAAATTAAAGAAGGAAGCAAGGAAGAAGATCATCATAGTTTTATTGTCAATTTACTTAATCGTCTTTATTGTCTTTCTTAAATACATTGTCATTTAAAAGCTTTCAGTGCTTTGTTACTCATTTTCAATGTGTAATAAACCTATTTACAGTCTTAATTTCAGTCTATCTTTACATTTCCATTTATGCTTAATCGCACCTTTAAATTTCATGTCATTTCAATATTGTTGATTATTGTTGTTTATTGAACTCTATAGCTCACTTAAGCTCCTGACAAAGCTTATATAAGCTTTTAGAAATCTTAAATTCAGTAATAGTCATTAAAAGAAAAATACTAAAAAAAATCAAGAAAATAGAAAAGAAATCAAAAAATCAGTGTGCAATGATGAAGAAGCTGGAGCAGGGTTGATTGTGGATTTCCCTTGGTTTAGTTGCTTTGTGGAAAGCTATAGGATTGGTTCTTGGTCCCTAGTTTATTGGTTCTAAGCTTGGTTCAATTTGTAAGCACTTTTCTCATTTTCTTGACATTTACTGTAGCTTTGGTTAAAATGCTTGATTCCAGTGTTTCTATGTTTATTTTCTGTATTTAAGGTGATATATGTTGATCTAAATCATGTTTGCTCATTAGTTTACCTAGTTGCTCAATATTGCTCTCCACTGTCAAAAATGCTTCATTTTGATTCATGGTTATATGTTGTTAGTATATGCATTTTTGTGCTCATATGAACTCCTCATATCATATTAGATCTTTATGAATCATTTCCTTGGTCTTACTCAGTCATTTGGTATGAAAATCATAAAATCAGTTCATTAAAAGGAGTGTTTGGTTCATATGAGTTAACTGTGTTCTAGTCCATCTTTGTTGTTATTTGTTGTTTACACATGTCCATTTAAGTTCCAGTAGGTAATATAAAGCAAATAAACCAGTTCCTAATCAGTGAAAAGTCAAAATCAATCTCAATCTCACATATTAGGTTCACTGTTGGATTTTTAAGGTGCATAATCATCATTTCAGTTCATTACTTGTTAACTTAGCTTATTTAAATCTCATATTAGCTTTTTATAACATAATCAATCATTAGGATCAGATTTAAACTCATTTTAGTCAAACTTTAGTTTAACTTAAAAAGTCAAATTTCATAGTAATAAGTTTTTGATTAAATTTGTTAATTTTATCTTGAACTTAATATTAGGATTTAGGACTTGTGCTTTTAGGATATTAATATTTAGCTGCTAATCTTAACTAGATTATTTTTAGTTATTTTTATTAACTTAGTTTAACTGCTTAATTGTTAGCTTTTTGTTAGACCTTTTTCACAAACTTGCCCTGCTCCAGGATCATATTAGCTTTTTCAAAAGCTCACATCTTGATCCTCAGTGCATGTAAGTGAGTGAAATTTGTTGTTTTCATAAGCCCTTCTGGCTAGCTTGTTATTGTGACTGCTTATTTTCCATTTATAGCTTATTGTGACTGCTTATTTATGCTCATCATGTTTATCAAAATCACTCACTACACTGAGCAATCAGTGTAGTTGAGCCTTTTTCTCAAGCTCATAAAAAGCTTATCAGTGGTCCTCAGCTTGTGTGGGTTGGATTTTTGGAAATCCCAACCACCAAACTCTAGGATTCCAGGCTTTACTTTGGTTTGCAAGCTTATTTTATAAGCCTGCAATAAGCTTTTAACTTGTTCCATTTTTCAGTGTATACTGACCATCAGTGTACACTAGCTTTTTCATAAGCTCCTCAAAAGCTCACCAGTGGATCCCACAGGGTGAGCTTTGGCTTTTTGGAAAGCCCACCAGCCCAGCTTGCTACTCCAGTACTTATTTTGTGCTTTTTAGCTTATTTCATAAGCTCAAATTGCCCTTAAAGTTGACTGCTGGGTTGTTTGGATAGTAGTGTACTTTGGATTTGCTTATTTGCTTATTTCAAGCTTATTAGTGAATTCCTTTGTACCTTTTAGCTCCTTTCTGGTTCCTTAGTTTGTATTAATCTTATTTTTTCTTTGGTTCTTTTTGTGAAGCTTATTTCAAGCTTATTTGAGCTTGAAATCTCATTTTGAGACAATAAGCTTATTTGTTAAGCTTTTAAGCTTGCATTCTGCTTATTTTCAAGTTCCACAGCTTTTGTCTTTATTAAAGTTTGTTATTTACAGTATTTAAATAGTTTTGTAAAAAGAAAAACAGAAAAACATCATTTTAAAATAAGTGATAGCTTCTATTTAAGCCATTTGGCTTATTTTTAAGCTTTTTCATTAAGCACTTATCATTTTTATATTTTTCATAGCTTCCTGTACTTATTTAATATTTTTATAAAAAGTTTCAGATTTTTCTTAGCTCATTTAATATTTATTAGAATTTTTATTAGTTTAAAAAGTAATCAAAAATAGTTTTTAATTAATAATAATTAATTAAATAGTGTTAAAAATAATTTTCTTTTTCCATTAATTTTCTTTTAATTTTAGGATTCCAAAAATATAACTTTCACATCCGTGGGAGTTATATTGGACATAATTCACATTTTGTTCAGTACGTTTACATTTATTTAAACCTAAACGTACGTTTTTAAGTTATTAAGCGTTTTCAGGGTATTTGATCTTACATATTCATTGATATAGCTTGTTTAAAGCTATTTTTACTTATAATTTGTAAACCAATCATTCAAAAACCCCCTTTTCCATTCAATATTCACCAGATCACAGATACGTTTTATTACAGTTTACACACCTCGTTGGGACTTAACGACCCGAGGAAACACTAAACTCCTTTGGTAAATTGTATTGTGTCCTTAAGCTGTTTGACTCTTGTTGACCATTTACTTGGTCAATATTAGTTGACCGTTTGAGACCAATCATTGACAAAGTACATATATGCTAATTAAGGTTTTACATTCAGTGGGAAGAGTCAAAGGAACCAAATATCTAGGTGTATTGGGAGGATACACCGTCGCAGCAGCAATTTTCCTAAGGGATGGGGTTTTGGCTTCAGGCTCATCAGCTTTTCTCTTTTCAGTATCATACTTCCAAAATATTTGTTCAGGCGTTAACTTCTTTTGAGGTGCAAACACGGTCAATCGATTTTCCTTATTATAATCATGGGATTTGACTATTATGCGATTGGCTATGCGGATGGGATCCTTCATTTTCTCATTCACTCTTTCTCTTTTCCACACATCTATTTCATCATTCTCTTCTGATGATGAGTGGTCAGGTGGGGCATGATCAGGCATAAACATCACATTAGCATCATACAATGCGGGTTGGGCCATTTTTGCATTCCTAAGGTACGCAGACTTTGGTTCACCTATGGTATTCTCACTATGCATATCACTCAGCTTTCTGTGCTTGTAAATCATTTGAGCAGTCTGTCTGGTTTGGTCCTATGTGTACAACTTATCTTCAAGCTTATTCTTTAAGGTTTTAAGTCTGGAGAAATCATTTAAGAGTTGTGTTTCTTTATCTTTGAATTCTTGCTTTAGAGTATTTAAAATTTTTTGAGCTTCCTGTTTTTGCTTAACAGTCTGATCCAGCTGACTTTTCAAAGAATTCAACTCTAGTTTTAATGTTTCTTCCCTAACATTACGCTCTGTTATAAGTGTACGCATTTTACTTTCCATTTTCTGCTCACGCTCTGTTAGTTCAAACTTAGCACGCTGTTCATACAAGGCCACTTGTTCTTTATATATGTTTAATCTAGTGGTCAAGGTATCATCAGTGACAAACACAGTGTTTTCATGCGACTCACAAGTATTATCTACAGCACAAGCATTATCTAAGGCACATACATTATTTACAACACAAGCAATGTTTTTAACATAAGATGCACCATGTTGTACATCAGACATGTTGTTGTGATTTACATATTGTTCATATGGAGTAATATTACTATTTCCCATGTCAACAGTATCTGAATCAACCACATCTGTCTGATGTACTTCGTTGGGAATCTTCTGTACACCAACCACGTTATATGTGTCATAAAGTTTTAGTACCTCAGAGATCACAGATGTGTTGGAGGAACCAGCTTGTTGAGGTGATGAGACAACAGAGGACAAGTTAGCCATGAAGATTGTTTGAGGAGTTGGTTCTTCATCCACATCAGAGTCGAACGCATCACAATCATCGGCTTTGAAGATGTTCGGATCATTAAGTGCAAGGTCTTGAACTGGCTGTTCGTCCACATCAGCATCAAAATTATTTCCCCCATCGCCAGCAAGAAACAACAGTTCTTCTTCATCCAACACAGCACCACTTTCTTGTGCTTGCATCAATAACATCTTGTCCTTGAAATAGTCAGAGTTTTGAGGACGTTTAGGCTGATAGCAATTCCTAGCAATATGTCCCAATCCACCACAATTGTAGCACTTTGTTTGCCTTCCTTGTCCCTGGTTGACATTTCCAACTCTGTTCTGAGCATTCCCCCTACCAACATTCCCAACATTCCTTGGATTCCCATTTTGTCTTCCCTGCACAGTCTGAACAATAATTCTTCTATATTCCACAGTAGCCTGATTGCGTGGGTTAGATGAGTTTCTGAGTTGATTGTTTGTTTGAGCAGCTTTGAATTGTTGCACAAGTAGGGACACTTGATTGGAAAGCTCATCAATCATCTGATCAGTGCGAGAATATCCAGAGTCTAGTTGAGAGTTCATAGTAGGTTGTGGGTGCATGGATGATTGAGCAAACAATGGCTGATTCTTTGATGGGATGGGATTTTGATATGATTGATCAAGTTGTGGTTGATTGTATTGCTGAACATTTGCAACAAAGGCTAGTGGATCACTTGGTGCAGTAGGATTGAGTTTTTCTCTCAACAGACGATCATAAGCAGCATGTTTCTCATGTTGTTGCAGGTATGCATACAACTGTTCATAGTTTGTGTCCCTTAGACCTTTGTTGAGTTTAACTGCGGTAACAAATCTGTCCCATTCTGGTGTCATGTTGTTCACAAACTTTGAGTTCAGTTGGATGTTCGGCATAGTCATTCTTATGATTCTCATATCGTTCACCAACTTGTGGAACCTTACATAGTAGTCTGTGATATTCTCTCCTGGGTTCATTTTAAAATGCTCAAACTCATCGTATAGTTGTGACTCACGATCTTCTTTTGTGAGTTCTGATCCAGCCAAAAGCATCTTGACATTGTCCCATACTGCTTTTGCTTCAGTGTTAAAATTTATGAGTTTGTAGACATCTTTAGGCAGACCTTGAATGACAATGTTGGAAGCTCTAACGTCAGCATCATACCTCTTCTTTTCCTCTTCAGTCAGATCATTGTAAGTTTGAGGCCTGTCTATTCCAAATGTCACAGTTCCATCTTCACCAGTGGTAACAATGTCTCTGGTAGTACCCATCTGAAATGGTCCTTCATCAATGGATTTAAGGATGTTAAATCCATTTTATTTACCCAAGTAGTAGAGACGAATTCTTTGTGCCCATGACTCGTAGTCAGTCCTATCTAGCATAGGAGGACGAGTATCGGACCCAGCAGCTTGTATGTCATCAGATGCAGTGCTTGTCATGATTAAGACGGGATTTTACAACTCTTGTGATTTAAACCGAGAAATAGATTCTTTCGCGGGATTTTCTAAAATCAACAAGAGAAACCGTAATCCAAGAGTGAATTGCAAAATTGATATTCAAAATTCGAGTTACAAAAATCAAATCTTAATTTGATCAAATCGCAACAAGTCAAGTTACAGATTGTCAAATCGTAACAAGTCAAATCACAATCAACCAAATCACAATAAGTCAAATCGCAAGTGTCAACTCGCAACGTCAAATCGCAACTGATCAAATCGCAATTAGTCAAATCACAATAAATCAAATCGCAACTTATCAAATCACAAATAATCAAATTACAATTTGTCAATCATAAGTCAAATCACAAAGATCAAATCGCAATGACTCAAGTCACAAGTCACAGCCTTAAATCGCAACAGAGTAAGCTCAAATCGCAATAAGCAAATAGCAATCAGATAACCCAAGTCGCAACTGTCAAATCGCAACCAGAACAACTCAAATCGCTAGAGTCAAATCGCAACTCACAACCGAACAAACTGTCACTATCTCGTCAAGTCGCAACCCACAATATGCCAAAACTGTCGCTTTCTAGTGATTTGACTTCTTTTTCCCTTTTGAGTAATAAGTCAAATCGCAAACTCCAAGATATACCAAATCGGAACTACCAATTTCCCAACTGATCAAATCGCAGCGAAGAACTTCTGGGCGCAACTCAAATCGCAACCAAGAACACTTTTGCAAACACCAAACGATTTGACCAAATACTCCACAAATCGACAGAAACAACCAACCCAGCACCTAAACAACGCTTATGTAACGATCTTGAACAAGAAAGTACAAGATTTTCACAGATTTAACCACAAATAGAATCGTACAAATGATTTTCCCAAGAAGACTATACGAACCAAGAAATCCCAAGAAAGCTATTCGAACTAAGAACCCTAAACACAATCTATGAAATCCGTGAACATGAACTCATATGAACCTAACCATGGCTCTTGATACCAATTGTAAGATGTTCACTAACTAATAACACAAGTATGTGAGTAGAGATAGATCGAATAGAAGGAGAATTTTAGAGAGAGAAGAGGAGAGTTTGGAACCTTAGAGAGAGAAGTGAAGTAGAATGTATTAGCTTGAATGAAAGGTCCAACCCTCTCCCTAGGTGGAGAGGGGTATTTATACTATTACATATTATGCCCCGAGTGGGCTGTGGAGTGAGCTGACAGAGGGTAAAGACTCGACCCACTCCACAAGTTCTATATAATCTAAACTACTATTAATAATACTAATATTCCTACGAGCTATTAAGTGCTAATGAGTACTCGGGGTGACCGAGTCTTCAGATGAATATTTATATTCCTAACAGATTTTGTTTGGGTCAAGATGGACAATGGAACCATCACATTTTTTATACGTGTTGGCGACTCGAGGAGTTTGGATGACTTGTTTGATGGCTTCGAGATTGGGAATTTCGGTACGATAAGTACCTTGATTTTCAAGATTATAGAAGAGTGACTCAAGAGAATGGTCTTCAGTGTATGCACACTGACCATACAAAGGAACACCAAGAATTTCACCAAGCTCGGAGACCGACAAACTGATGTTTTGGTTTTGGATCCAAAAATCAAGGAAGACATTACCCTCAAGGTCATTAAAGGTACGAACTCGACTATAAAGCTCGAGGACAAAACGAGGAAAAATTTGATCGTTTATTTTGTATAAACAATCAAAGTCAATAGTAGGGAAGCAAGCTTGGATGTTATCCAAGAGAACGAAATGAGCATCGACTACACGACCTTCGTGTATATATCGATCTTGGACTTTAGCAAGATAAGCTTTTTGCTCATCGGAGATATTTGGATCGTCTAATAGACGGGGAATGTAAGGTTTGGTATCTTGATAATCATTATGAGGCATCGTTACCTACAAAAGTATAATTTTGTACATGTTAACTTGTTGCAATTTGGTGATCACATTTTCAATGTGTGTGTGTACCTAAATGCAAACAATGTGGAGTTGCGGTGATCTCGACTCTAAAAATAAACCTAATGAGATTACCCAAACGCTCCTAACTTTAATTTTGCTCAAGAAAATATGTCGAAGAATACATATTAGTTATGTAATTCGATTCATATTTGAGAGATCATGTATGCATGCAAAAACGTTTTTAGTTTGCATCAACAATGCACGGAAAAAGGTTTCATGATCCTAGATACGTGAACTTTTTCGAAAACAATGAAAATGGGGTGTTTGGCAAATGCCTCAACTTGGCGCCAAAAATCTTAAGATTGAAAAGCCTCAATGTTAATCATTCCTAATTCAATTTTAATCATCCTAGATATGATTCCACTACAAATAACTAATCTTGATCTGATTTAAATGAGAAAATTCGGACTAGTTTATACAATATAAATGGGTTTATGAAAATCCTATGATTTGGGAATCATGTAAGTTCTACATTGTGTAATCCTAGTCTTAATTGCATAAAAGTTCAACAAAAATTGAAAACCCCCAATTCGATTCTATGCATAAGAACAAACCCTAGACTCAAATTGAAAAGAGATTAAAGATAATTAACTTACAATTTGTGTTGTAGTGATTCGGAATGTTTGATAGCAATGCCTCGATCTTGATTAGCAAGAATGTAATTGGATTTTGGTGTTGGGTTCGGTTTTTGACAGCAGTAGGAAGTTGGTGTATTTGTTTTGAATGAGTGTGCAGAGGGAAAGGAAGGAAAAATGGGCTTTCTCAGACATACGGTACCACGGTACCGCTAAACATTAGTGGTACTATGCCACTTTAGTGGAGCCGTGTGTCTGTCAAATCCATTTTTGTTCTGTTTCGACTCTTGACTGATTAATCTTACTTATTTAGCAAGTCTCTTTGACGCGAGGAAAAAGTTTATTCCTAATAAACTCTTTGACGAAAACGATAAGGTGAGATGACAAGGAATGACCTTAGTATTTCCAAGGAAATACCTAAGTTGTCATTGGAGTGGAATGAGGATTGACTTTTAGTATTTCTCTTGAAATAAGTAGAAGTCATGAGTCGAGATATAGAGGATGACTACAATATTTCCAATGAAAATATTAAATAGTCAGGATACGAGACGTAAGGAATGACTTAATATTTCCTGTGAAATATTTAGAAGTCATGAGACGGATATGACGGATGACTTAATATTTCCAGTGAAATATTTAAGTAGTCATAAGACGGATGTAAGGAATGACTTAAACAGTCATGTGACGAGATGGAAGGAATGACTCAATATTTCCAGTGAGATATCTATGAGTCATGAGACGAGAGAAGATTGACTTGAAAAGTCACGAGGCGATACATAAGAAATGACTTCAATATTTCCCGTGAAATATTCGAGTGGTCATTGGAAGAATGGGAAGAGTAACTTAATATTTCAAGTGAAATATTGAGCGAGTCACGAGATAGGACGTAAGGGACGACTTTAATATTTCCAGTGAAATATTGAAATAGTCATGAGTGAGATGAGAAGTATGACTTAAAGAGTCATAAGATGAGACGTGAGAAATGACTTCAATATTTCCAATGAAACATTTAGAAAGTCATGAGATCGGATTTGAGAGATGACTTCAATATTTCTGAAGAAATATTCAAATAGTCATAAGAGGGATGTGGAGAACGTATTAGTTAGAATATCAACGATGTTGTCCTTTAAGGGAAGCTTTTCCAAGAAAAGATTTCTCTTTTGACATTATCGTGACGGAGGAAGTGACGTACTTCGATAGACTTCGTACATGAGCAATTTATGGGGTTCTCGGTCAAGTCTATTTGCATATCGGCTGTTACTCTTCACAGGAGTGTTGTTGAGATGGTTGTCTCATTTGATTAGAGCTTGTCTCATCCATAGTGCTTGTTGTCATGCCTTTTCGGCGCTTACGTATTCGGCTTCGGTCGTGGAGATAGCAAGAGTAGTTTGTTTCTTGGAGGACCAAGAAGTTTGACATCAACCTACACTACTAGAAAAAGGGCTTTCCTTGACTCCAGATGCGAGTCAAGAAGAGACCTTATGACGCGCACATTGGAGTCAAGGAAAGACCCGTCATAAATATTCATGACTCGCATTTGTGCGTCATCCCTCTATGACTCGCACTTATGACCCACGTTTTATGACTCTCCTTTTTGCGAGTCATAACCTAATTTTTTTTTTTTTTAAAAAATTAATTTTTTTCAGTTCCTAATTTTCTATTAAATGACAATTAAAAACCTGATAATACAAAATTAAAAACACAAATATCAAAATTAACACCAAGAAACAAGCTCCAACATCAACTGTCTTGTAAGTCATTACAATAAAACTATCGAATACATAGATTTCAGATTTCTGACCAAGTCGTTCACAAACTAAAACTCAAAACTAGAAAGAGATATACACACTTAAGTACCTAAATCTCCTCCTTCATAGCTACCAAATTACGCCTTGATAGCATACTGGAGAGCTTGTTGGGAGCACCACCAGTAACCTTAGCAACACGAAGAAGAGCAAGTTAGCCAACGCCCCATCCTCTGAATCTCCTTCCAAGTCCTTTATAAGCCCTTTTATTAGTTCAAAAAGAACCTCGACCTGCAACAGATAACCAATCATGAAGGTAACACAATATTGGTCAATCACCTCAACAACGGAATGATGAGTAAAACAGTAAAGATGTTCAATACCTTGTCAGCAGAAGATACACAAGCTTGGTTGGTCATTATGCTTTGGATGATAACCATAGCCATTATTTTATTAGTCCCATTATCAAGGTGATCCATTATTCGAGGATAATTAGACAGCGTCAAGGAAGTGACGATATCACAGTATTTTTCAAGTGGAGCGCTCAAAAGTGCAACAACTTGTTTTGTCGCTCTACTGTCTTCAAGCTTAGGTTTGTTAGAAAGTTTCTTAACACATGATCCTTATCCAAGAAGAGAGCAAAATCTTAACATTTCATTTTTAAAACTGATATGTAAAGCTAAATGATGAAATGATCAGCAGCATGGAGTCGTGTGAGGTACATATTTACTGCATAAAATCTCCTAAAATCATCTTATTCGAAAATCTGGATACCCAAGTGAGTTAGTTACCTGATAAAGTTGGGGACCTTTGTCATCATAACCAGCAACATTGTACTTGAACTGAAAGCAATCTCTCCTGCAAGCATTTTAACTTTCTCCACTAGAAGGTCCATCTGATCTATCGAGATTACGCCCTACAATTAAACAAAAGATCATGAATAACAAAGTTAATATTAAGTTGTTTACAAACAAACTTATGCAATTCGCAGCAAGTCTATTAAAAACTATTAGTCCAAGATGAAAAACAAGCAGAGAGATGTTGAAACAGCTTATACAAGTTAAGATAAGTCCAATTGAATCTGATGAAAGGGTAATGCAACAGTGAACACCCCTAATGACCCACTTTAACCCATGAACCAAACACCCTATAAGTTAACTGTTTTGAAGTTTAAAACTAATAATGACCAAATTAATCTGTGAATCAGACTTATTAATAATCAACTAACTTAACTAGACTGAAATAAGCACTACTCAAAAGATAATATGAGGTAGAGTAAGTACCTCCTCAGTCTGAAATCGTTAGCATCCTGCAGTATAATTAAAATTGGTAAATACATATCTGTTTCGATTAATTAACCGAGGAGTAAGACAAATCAGCAGATTATAAAGTTATCAAAACAATAATAATCATTTTTACCTTATGGCCCGGCCTCTTTTACCATCAAAACAATCCACAACATCACCAAACTTCAAACTCGACACCACCTATTTGAACCAAACCCATACACAACCATGAACCAAACTTGATACCAACCACATTATTACTCATTTTTATTATTTATTTACATGTTTTTATTTGTTTATCTCGCAACCCGAGGGTTTTTGAGACAAACCCGTGGTGATAACTTGATAAAAATGGTGGGTTTACCCACCTTGATGCTCGGCTCGAACAAGAAACACGAAAAGAGGAAAAAGGTGTTCGGATTCGAGTATAAATCTTAGATTGAAGTGGTGTTAATGTAGGTCAAATGGCGCGTTTGATAGCTTAAAATGACGGGAAGGAAAAATGGTGAATGATGGTGGTGGAGGTGTAGGTGGACGCGCAGCGGTGGTGGAGTTCTCGCCGGATAAGTGATCGGAGAAGAAAGGAGATGTGGGTGGGTGTGTTTGTCGGCGTAGAGAGAGAAACAGAGAAGTTGAATAACCCTAAGGGGTTATTATATGTGGTATTTATATGGGTGTGGGTGCAGACTTTTAGAGGGGTTTGAGAGGGGGCGGGAGTGTTTTGAGTGTTTTGAATAATTTTAGAGGGGTTTGAGAGGGAAGTTTTAGTGTTAAGAGCGGGAAGTGTTTTTGGGCAAAAAAAAAAACGAAGGAGATGACCCCTATTTATGACGAAGCAAAACGAGCGTCATCTAGCAGGCTAAATTTTAACTGATTATGACCCATATGTTATGACGCTTTTTAAAGCGAGTCATCTTCGATAAAAAATTTACTCGTTATGACTCTTATTTTATGACTCTGCTATTTGCGCGTCATCTTTTAGTGTGCGTCATAAAATGCGAGTCAAGGAAAGTCCTTTTTCTAGTAGTGCTATGAGGGTACAAACATCACTCTCTCTTTATCAATCCACATTATCTCCCGCATTATCAGAGTTGGTATAGACAACTTTTTCTACACCAATCTCCTCGAGATATCATAATCTCAAGTGTGTAGTGCCATTAATGCATCGGAAGATACATCAAATGCTTTAAGTAAAGAAGTTTTTGAGATCCTTCTTACAAGCGGGCACAGAGCCAGACACTAGACATGATGTCGGGCCTACTTGCTGTCAGGTAAATTAAATTACCTATCATGCCCCTAACCTAGTACTATCCGCGCACTCACCTTCATCGTCTCTTGTGAGATTCGTTTTTGCGGATATGGGCGTTGAAATGAATTAAGATTTTTCTAAGCTAAGTATCTTATACATATATAGTATACTTAGGTTTATAAGGATACGTTCTTTGAGTAGTATTATATACGGGCTAGAGAAGAAACTTGATTCACTCATCATTGCTCATTTCAAACTTGTCACGCATGATCTTTGAGCGATCATTGTACATTTCTGGACAAGTTGAGTTTGTCATAATAGTCTTTGACAAATACTTGAGTTATGATGAAGATGAATTTTGTTTTTTTGTTATAGTGCCTACTATGTTAGATTCTAACTACACTACATGCTTAGCATTTCTACCAACAAAGGGTGTTTTAAGAAAGCGTACCTGATCCTGAGGTGTTGCCATTAAAACTTTGAAGACTAGACTACCTTTGTTGAAAGCTAGGCATATGACACACTACTTAACTCTTCATCACTAGATTATTGTAATTACTAATCACACTCCATTTGTTGGACTTCCAGTTTATTTACAACCATGTTTATCTAGCAAAACAGAAGCTCAAACGTTTGGTCCCCAATATCTCATGGGTCCAAAGTTGTTAGTGGCAAACATCCTACGCATTTGTTGCAATTGTTTAGGATGTGAGAATGGAGGACACATTTCCCATGGTAAGTAACCTTGTGATTGACTATCATTCCAAGTTACGGGGAAGTTACTTGGATAACTTTGTCTTCTAAAATTACCTCTCGGTAGAGGAGTTCTTGACCGAGGTTTGGGAGAATTTGTTTTTATAGGTAGAGGAGTCTTCGACCTAGTGTCGGGCTTTACAAATCCAAGTTCGGGAGTTGACAAGGGTTTGTAAAATCTTTTGACTTCCTCTATGCTAGCAATAGGTACTTTAGTACCATTTACAACTGTGTAACTTGGTTTAGGACTTAAGTTATTTTTCAAAATTGACCCTGATCTGACTTCAGCACCAGACGGTACCACGGTACCACTAAATTTAATGGTACCGTCCGTACCTTTAGTGGTGCTGTCTCCTTCAGACTCAGACACTTCAGGCTTTACAAATTTTACTTGTTTAGTACTAATTGTTGAAGCCTGATTTGGGTCAAATCCTAAACCCGCATGGTCATGTTCATTATACCTAATGTTTTCAAGCATATCATTAAGTACTTTTGTTCCTTCTTCGAACTTAATGATTCTCAAAGCATTTTCTTTGAGTTTCTCATTTTCTACTTGAAGACTTATGCATGACCCACATCCTAAGTCTACTTCTTTATTTTTCTCAAGTCTTTTGACTTGATCCTTTAGTTCTAGAATTAGCATTTCAAGTTCTTGCAATTTTAATTTTAGTTTTCTGTTTCTACTTAAAATTTTAGAACTAACCTCGGATAATTTATTATACTCATCATGCAATCTATTGTCATCTATTGACGAGTTATCATCACTATAATAAGAAGAGTCGGAATGTACCTCATTAGAAGCTTGAGCCATTAGGCATGTTTCATCGTTGGACTTCTTCTCTTCTTCTTCACCGCTATCACTCCAAGAGCCTCCTATGAAAGCTCGTTGGTTGTTTGTTTTCGGTGGTTTGGGACATTCTCCTATGAGGTGATTAGGATCTCCGCATCTAAAGCATTTCCTATCACTTGTCCCTTTCCTATCATCTTGGTTCTTTTGGAATGACCTCTTTTCATCGCGAGGTTGTCTAGGAAATCTACCTTTCCTCCTAAAGAACTTTCTAAAGTTTCTAACGGCTAGTGAATACTCTTCATCTTCACTATCGGAACTCGAACATTCCTCATCACTAGACTCCTTCTTGGCTCTCAATGCTAGAGATCTAACTCTCTCGCTTTTGCCCTTGACTATATCGGAGTCCTTCTTGATTATCATCTCATGAACTTTCAAGTTTCCTATTAGTTCATCGAGTGATAATGTCTCCAAGTCCTTTGACTCTTCAATGGCGGTGACATTTGCTCTCCATTTAGGATGTAGAGCCCTAGGAAACTTCCTAACATAATTCTTGCTAGAGTAACCTTCATCAAGAGCTTTAAGACTAGTGATAATAGTATTAAATCTAGCAAAAACATTATCTATTGACTCATCTTCCGAAATGGAAAATTGTTCATATTATTGAACAAGAAGATCTATCTTGTTCTCTTTGACTTGGTTATAACCTTGGTGAGTGACTAAGAAAGTTTTCCAAATATCTTTTGCCGTATTACACATGAAAATTCTTTCAAATTCCTTTTTCGGCAAAGCATTGTAAATCATCATTTTAGCCTCATTATTTTTGGCTAGTTTTCTTTTAAGTTCATCACTTTGTTTATCATAAGGAACTATTTCATTCTTTTTAGTTTTCGGATTCATTTGAATCGGTTGAAAGTCACCCTCGGTAATAACATGCCAAAGTTCAATGTCTTTTGACTTCACATACGTTTCGAATCTTGTTTTCCAATATATAAAATAATCGGTTTTGAAAAGTGGTGGTCTTTGCATAGATTGCCCTTCTAGATATTTGTCGGAATCCATTGATCGATTCAACTTTTAAAATACAATATACTTTAAAAGCTTGACTGATGTGGCTTCTGATACCAATTGTGGAAAACTAGAAGGAGGGGGTTGAATAGTTTTACAGGTTTTTAAGTTCTTTTAATTCTTTTAAGACTTCTTAAAAAACTTTACTATTGGAAACCTTTGATTTGATTCTTATGTGCTATCAATCAACACCAATATGAACTACACATTAAACTAACTAATAATAAGTAATGAAAGTAAAGAGTAGAGATGAAAAGATCAAACCGGGACAAAGGATTTATAGTGGTTCGGCTATGAAGCTCTTCTTTTCCCTACTCCACTCCCCGAGTACCACACTCAAGAGTTTCAAGCACTATGTCAACAACCTCCCTTTAGGCGGAGAAAACCGTACACGTCGCTTATCCTATTTCCGACACTAAGCTAGATGTCGAGTGCTAATCTTAGCTAGCACCAATCTACCACGATCCACTCGATCAATCACTCAAGCCCAATGGCTTCAAGAGATCTCCAAGATCTCGACACGATCACAATGATCAACACTCACTTGACTAACACTATCCTATTGACCCTTGATCTTCTTGATCAATCAAGAGATTAATGATCTTGATGTATGCTATGATACAACAAGGATGTAACAAATGTTACAAGTAACCTAACAACTACTACAACTCTTGTATCTTCTTGGATACCTTGAGTTCTTCTCTTGCACTTGAAGAGGAATGACAACACCTTGTATCAACTTGGATACTTTGTGTTCTTCTCTTGCTATTGAAGAGGAATGAAGAGGATCTCTAAGTTGGATGATTGGATCACTCTTGAACAAAAGAAAAACTAAACTAAATGATCAAGAAGAAAGAAAGGTGTGGGAGTATTAAACTCAGAAGTTTCTGTGTGTGAAAGGGTGCCAAAGAACAGTGAAAAGGGCTGGTATTTATAGGCAGAAAAAATCTGGCCGTTATAGAGGGACGGCTCCACTAAATCACCCACGGCTCCACTAAATTTAGTGGAACCGTGGAGCCATGTCAGACAAAGACGCTCCATTTTTTGTCTTTTCTGGTGAAAACTTATTTGGGGAAGTTTGGAGCTGATTTTGGGGGGGAAAATAGCTGTTATGTATTTTAAACTTATTTTTCCATTAAAACATTTCTTAATTATTCAAAAATAATTTGTAAAGTATATTTTTGAAAGAAATGTTTTGTCACATAAAAATGTGATGTCTAAAACTCAAATTCACTTCTTTGATCATTAGTTAAGTTGTAACTTTGTTCTAGAGTAATTTGTGTAGAAACGGGATCTTCCGATTAAAAACTTGTTTACGTTAATTTTAACGTAACGTGTTTTCACATTTTGTCATCCTCAAAATGTGAAGTTATCGAAAGATAGAAATAACATTTTTAGAACATTATTTGCATCAACAATAAGTATATCTCCTAGATGCATGTATTAATCCATTCATAAATGATTGCACTTTGTATACTTCCAAAGATTATTTGAATTCAAATACTCAGTTCAATTAGTTATCGTCCTCGCACAAGTAATTACTTAAGAAAGAGTTTTGATATTCCATTGTTAATTTCATATAAATGAAACTAAGAATGACAATCATAATCTTTATACATTTAATGTGCCTAGAAGAATTTCAATCACAGTTAATCGCTTAAGTGTGATCGATAATCTTTTCCACATTAAATATGTATACCAAATTTTGTCCATTATGATTTCTGCTCAAAAATTTAAATCTCTAGGATTTTCATTTCCTTTGTAGAAACTCATCTTCATTCTATAGTGTAACTATAGAGTTCAAGATTAATTAAGTTTCCAAAACTAATTATCTTTATGGACTGCATATAAACATTCATAGTATGAGTAACTTGCCAAATTCGATATTTGCAATTCATCAACAGGTTTACCATAATCCTGTAACTCATAATCCTCAACATATTATCCAAATATTTGAGATATCCTTGCGGATCTATGAATGAGAATTCTATCATCTTGAGATTTAACATGAACATGTTTAATCCTCACCATGACTTTGCTAGTGTATTTTAGAAGATTATGTATCTTGTAATTTTATCTTTTCAAGATAAAATCTCCCACTTGCCTTTTGCAATTTATAGATTATCTATAAATACTTAGCAAGTAGAGCAACACAATATTGTTCTCTTTTGGGACATTACAAATACATGTTGACAGTTCTTTACATTAAGTTTGTTAATAACCTACTCAAAAGCAGTTTAACAAATTCAGAACTTCAATTTTAAGACTTAATGTGATTCATCACATTCCATAATAAATAGTGTCTTATTAATCTTCTAGGTTGGAGTCTAATTGAGTATATACTACTCAATTTTCTAACCTTGATAACTTTTTGGAAGAATAGAAGATATAGTTATCTTTAATCAAACAATATAACAAGAGTTTGATTTTCCTAACTGAACATACCATGAACATTATGTATTTCATTAGGATTAATATTGTAAGGCAATCTTACAACATGTAAGATAAATATATTTCGTTTGGCTTATCTATTCACCAACTAAGTCAGCTTAATGGTATAATAGACTTTCCAATCCAATTGCATGCTTTATAACATAAGTACTTTTTGACCAAGTCACTTCATGTCCATGTCTTAACAAAAAGACATAAACTGTTATAATCCAAATATACGTTATAAATCATTGATCAACTCAATGACTTCTTGTATATGTCTTAATTAAAAAACATAACAAGTTAACGTCTTACTGTATTTATAAGTCTTATAGCAATAAAAGACTTCATATTTATATCCTTACAATAAAATATAAACATGTATAAGTAAAGTAATCATGAACACCACAATTTGGTTTCAATAGTAATTTCAAGTTAATTTATTACTTCATATATTTATGACATTCCAAGAATACATAAACATTCAAATTTGAAGTAGTATTAGATTACGTCATTTATTTATGTCATTACAATAATACATAAATATTTAGTTTGAAGTAGTCTTATTATCATATTGACACTTATTCTAATAATTATCTAATTTAGAAACTTGCAAATTAACATAGTTTCATTACATCAGTTGATCTGCTAGTAATGAAAGTATGTAATTTACCTTGTCATTAATATCTATGTCAAGGTCTCACTTACGCTAGATATTAACTCTAAGTGTTCTATTAATTAGATGTGAATAAATCATATTAGAACATTAATCTCTTACCTTGCAGTCAACAGAATCCTTTAAATCATATTCCTTTGTGTTGTTGCTTGCACACAATAAAGATTTCTCCCACTTGTGCATGAAACAACATCATGTATCAGATAAACAACACGTTAATCGTTGGTTTATGTGATCAATATGATTGTGTCATAGATGTGAGTAGATATAGAACCACCTTGTCTAGTAAGGAAACGTACATGACTATCCTTAAAACCACAAGTGTCTATAATTAGAAAGTAATTATCTCAAGAGATTCTAGAGATACTCTGGGTTACTATCAAGATATCAAAGCTTGTAGCTCCCACTGAATTACAGATCATTACATTAATATATATAATTCAGTAATTACAACACAATGCTTCCACTGGATTTGACAACATTATAAGTGTTTCATAACCAGTAAAAGTAAATAGTGTGCTGTTTACTTTCCTACACCTTTGAGAAATCCCATACGTAACAATTACTTAGGTACTCAAAGAATGTATTCTACTTTGAAAATGATGGACTATCCATCAATGCAATTAACTTGAGAAATTGGGCATGCAATTTCTTCCTCAATAGGTCTACCATCCTTACAATGGTATATAGCACCTTTAAACGGTCAAAGCACAACAACAAGAAAAAGTATGCTAGTTTGCCTTTTACCAATTTTGCGGTAACTAGTCTAGCTTCTAATTTTAATAACTCATAAAACGTGCAATTTTCTTAACTATTAAAAAAATTTGCTATGAGTTATTTCTTAGAATTTAGAAAATTCTAATTTTCCTATTATACCTTTCTCATTCATGAAAAGGAATAGGATTAAGTATCACTCTTCTCAAAGAAAGTAGACTAGGCTTATTCTTTTAGTAAGGTTGACTCTAGCCAAAAACTCCTACGGGTGTAGATCAATTTTCCACTAAAAGAATGACCCATGTTTACGGTTTTAACGTTGCATTAATACATTAAAAGAATTTACAAAATTCAATTTTTAGTATTTTCGATAATAAAATCTTTCAAGAAAATTAAATACCCATGGTAAATAACATTTAACCATTTAATTTTCACTGAAAACTGGGATCCAAATTTGACATAGTTTCATTACATCAGCTAGGGCTGCTAGTAATGAAAGTACTCAATAAGGTACGAGTCGAACTCAATTGTCAATCTCAAATTGCAATTCCTAGAATTATGGGATTTACATATTTTGCCAACCTCAGTTGCAAATGTAAGCATGTTTTATCCCCATCTTTATGTCTTGAGTGACTAGGTCTCACTATCAACTCAATTAAGTCAACCAACTTAAGAAACTGCAAATACCTCCATGCTCGTCCCACGACAAATGGAGATTTACCCTTTGATTACCATCCATGCTCGTCCCACGACAAATAGAAATAGTAATCTCAGGTGTTTCCGTTTCATTGGATGGCATATAACTTAAATTAAGGGTATTTATTTTGATGTGTGTAATCAAAATATGTACAAAGATGTCATGCATTCATCTTGTATCATATGCTTCATGAAAAAAACTTTTACTCATTAGATTCTTTACTAAGCTTAAATCAACAAAGTTTTAATTGATGGCGTTGAGAAACTTACAACTTTGCCTTAAGATGCTTCGTACATATAATGGTTGTACTTGGTAAGTCTAATTTTGACGCACAAGCGGGCGGAGAGACAGAATGGAGTCTCTTTAAGGCCACAATTAAATGTGAAACCAACCTTATAGTTTGTCAAATTTAGGTCCGCCTTTCGACCATTTTTTGTACAGTTGCATCAATCAATTAAAAGTTTAAGATTTTTAAAGCTTAAAACCATGTTTCACCATTATTAAGTCTAGTTTAATTTTCATTTTTAAAATTACCCTTTGCTTATTATCATGTCACAACATATATAAACAAATAGCAATTAACAAAAAAAAAAAAAAAAAAAAAAAAAAAAAATGACTTAAATAATGTACATGCTAAACAAATCAATTAACATGTATATATTGATCTAAGACTCCCATTGGTTTTTGAGCTAGGTACCAATGGACCACATATACCAATAAATTGGTTGCGTAAGTCCTACGATAAATATATACAATAACACACATAATTGATTTAATATACGATTCAAATGGGGTCTTCCCCAATTCTAGGTCTTCCCTAGTTACATAATTAATTAATTTTTAGTAATTAAACATGTCATACACTTTTATTACTAAAACCTTAATTAATTAATTCTAATCGCATAATAAAAGCATGTAATCAAAAAGCACGTAACAATTACTACAAGTCCAATATAATCCATGACAAAACATGCATGTTTTCGTCATAGATTCCCACATAGCACTTATTATATACAATAATCAAGTCTTAATGGACGCATATCAATTAATGACATATAAAAAATATTCATTAATTATTCACATAAAAAATTACATGCAACCTAGGGTTCTACAAGTTTAACAAAACTAAAACCCTAATTGTAATACTTTAGGGTAATCGACCCAAATAAAAGAATTAGGGTTTACTAATTTTTAAAACCCTAGAACACCATAAACATGTAATAATCATAAAGATCAAATTTTTATGTGTCTCAGTAATTAATTACACGGTATTAACGGCTCTTGATGCCACTGTTGCAGTTTATATATATCATAACAATTATATATATAACAAGTAAACATCATCAAAGCATGCAGCGGAATATATATATATATATATAGAATCTAATACTTGTAATTAATTAACCAAAATAAAAGAATATGCGTACCTTTGATTTCTAGCAAAACAAGAAATCAATTATCCAAGAACTAGTTAAACCCTAAATTAGGGTTTAGAAAACTCGACTAATACTTAGACGAATGGGTAAAAGAACACAAGCAAAAGTATGCTTGTACTTCGTTCTTGTACACACGTATTACAAGCGTTTCAATGAGAAAAGCTAGGTTCTTGATTCACAAACAAAGCAAACACTTGAATTTGAGCTCAAAGGAAATCGATCCTAAGGGATTAGGGTGGAGTTCGATCGGCTATGAGCACAAAAGGAGGAAGAAGAAGAGAAGTTAGGGTTTGCAAGGAACCAAGATTGTCTAGAATGAATACAAGGGGTTTGTATTTATAGGAGAACAATCTTGTAGTCCAAGTTAGGGTAGGAATACCCTCCCTTCTCTTGCTCGGCCGATCCTATGGTTCCCAAGGGGATTCTAGATCCTTCTTGGCTAGTTTCCATATAATCGTCTCCCTTTAACATTTAACGATCGTTAGTCAATTCCCGTTAAGTACTAACGCCCGTTAAGTGTTCATTTGTGAATTTAATAATTAAACATAACTTATTATATTAATTATTAAAACATTGAAACTCATACGTAAAGTGTGCAATCCCGAAGTCTCGTGTTCGAATCCGGTCATATGTATATTAATTTATATCCATAAACTTAACAAGTATATTGTTTAGAGAGAGAAAGTGTATGTGCGGACTATGTGAGAGTAAATGCTATTAGTTGAGAGTAATAAATGAGATGGGGGTATTTATACTACCTACACATGTCCTGTAGCTGCATCGGGACTCTGCGAGCTGACTTACGCCTCCCCTAGTAGGTAGGTGTCAGATCACGTGGGAGACATGATCCCACGAGATCTAGCTTTTGGCGGCGTGGCGGCCTGGCAGCGGCTGATGATGTGTTCCGGCCAGGTCTGGCGAGACCAGGGCGTGTTCTTGTCCGGCTTGGCAAGACTGGAGTCTATAATGTGCATTTGTCCGTCTTGACTCTGCCGCGGTTCAAGTTATGAGTATGCCCGACCCAGTATGTTGGGTTCGGGGGTACTATACACGATCAAGTCCCTCAGTCTAGTATATTTGTTTGGTTTAAGAACAAGTGTTCTAGACTTATTTGGAGTTCCACGGCTACAAATGCCGTGCCTTGTTGAATATACTTTTTTAAAATCCGCAGTTGATATTGCCGCGTGTCCCATGTTGCTGACTAGATATTCCACTTTCCGCGTGTTTCAGGGGTGACATCCTGTCATTGGTAGTCGCGAAGCGTTTTTTACCCACTTATTTACTGATTGACGTGACGTTTTGGCGGCTGGCAGTTTGTTTTCTGCGACAATCGTGATGGTTCATCTGGGTAGATTTTTAACCGTCCAATAAGTATCCGGGGACGTGGCAACTTTGTAGCCCTTCGATTGAACTGAAGGCGCGCGTGTGTGTTGCTATAAATACCAAGGGTTATGCCACTGTTATTCTTTTTTCACACAGAGTAATTATTTTCCCCCTCTCTAGAAAAAAGACATGCTCCGCCTTTATTCTTCTTTGCTTCCTCTACTTCCGGAATTAGATTTTCAGGTAAGGTTTTCTTCTACATTCCACTTTTTGATTACTTAGAATGACACCCGATCATATAAGTAGTGTGACCTCTAAGCTTACTCAGGAGGATATAAATGAGTTTTTGTAACACCCCAACCCGACAAGGGCAAAGATGTCACAAATACATGGTTTCATATCAGATACAAGCATTCAAGAAATAAAATAGCGGAAGCCTTAACATTAAAATCCAAGGAAAATAAGTCAACATGACTTATATCAAGTGCAAGATAGAAATAACGAAGTACAAAATAGAATCCAAACTGCCCAAACAATGGCATAACAGAAATAATATCCAAATGGTCACACTAGAATGACAAGGTCTAAACTTCACACAAGTTGCTCTCATCCCAAGCTAAAACCCAGCTCCTAGCTTAAATGTACCTGCCACAGGAAAAGAAATGCGGCTGAGCTACGAGAGCCCAGTGAACAGATATAACGGAAACAAGGCAGTAGTAACGGAAATATAAAGTAAAAGAGATAATACCAGGAGTAACAAGAGTCAGGAAAAGGAATACAAAAGAATTATGCAGACATACCAGGAACTAAGAATGGTTACAATAGTAGATGTAAATGAAGCCAGAACCCACCAAAATCCCAAGTTAAATCAAGTCAGGTCAAATATCAGTCAAGTGTCAGGTCATAAGGTTACAAGGTTTCAGGAAAACAGTAATCCACTACGAGCCCAAAACTCAAAGTCAATCTCAAAGTCAAACCATATCAAGTCACATATCAGGGTGTATGGAGGGGTGACCTCAGCATACCAAGTACAGGGTGAGGGGATACCTCCAGGGGTTGGAGTCGCGAACTCCCAGGGGTGTGAAAGGCGTGTATCGCACACACTCGCCAGTCACCAAGTAATACAAGTAACACGAACAAATCAAGACAGGTCTAGGATGCATCCATGCGCCCCCGCAGGCCACAGGGTTCTTCCTCTACGTAATAAATCAAGTCAAATCGGGGACGGCGTAACCAAATCACTAGGGCTACACACTAGTCATGCCGGCGGTGCATCACCGACATGGACATGAAACCCTCATGCCTAGTAGATGGCTCGTAGTCTCAAACTGTGGGTGAGGGTCAAGTATCAAGTCTCGGTATCATGTATCAGGTGTCATAACAGGGTTCATATCAGGGTTCATATCAGGATTCATATCAGGATTCATATCAGGGTTCATATCATAAGTGTCAAAATCCTTAAATACCGTTTTCCATAAAAGTATTCTTAAAAAAAAGTTTCATAAAAGAGGTTATTTGAAAATGGTTTCTATAGAGATAATCTTACCAATAATTTCTTAAAACATTTTCATAATTTATCAAAAAGGTTTTCTCAAATCCAGTTATACTATCAGGTGTATCAAGGTTCAAGTCCAGGTTCATGGCAAGGTTCATATCAAGGTTTATGACAAGGTTCAAAACAAAGGTTCAAGTCAGAAGATAAAGCAAGGGTTCAAAGCAAGGTTCAAGAACAAGTACAACAGGTCAAGGTTCACAATACAAGGGATACATAGTAATGGTTCGGGAAATCTTAAACGAATCAATAAAATAAATCAAGAGACGAAGGTCCATTACTGAAAAGGCAGAATATCCGTACCTTATTCAAATAGCAAGCAAAAACACAAGAGTAGCTGACAGGGATCAAGATCACTCCCTCCTCGAACCTAAAGGAGTAGAAGACAGAGATACGAAAGGGGTTTCAGTTATCTTCCCATTATAAGTGACTTTCTATTTTTAGCAGGTTTCTATTCTTAACAGGTTTCCAGCATTAGTAAGTTTCCATACTTAGCAAGATTCAAGTGATGTAATTCAAGTTAAGTCATTAATGTAGGCTTATTATGGAAGTCATGTTCATTTTGACAAGTTATACAAGTTCAGGGTTAATTATGACATTTTTAATCATCTGGGGTTATAGATGACAATTATGTAAGTATAAAGGAATTATTTAACCAATATTATATTTTAGGGGTTTTATATGACCACTTTTAATAGTTTAAGGTCTAAGGTGTAAATTACATAATCATACTACAATTTCTTATATTTTGCATACTTCAATTCACTAATATTTCATGCACTTAATCTCTATTCATGGACTTGACCCTACTTGACTTACAAATCAACTTTGACAACTCCTTTTTTTTTATTTGACACAAGTACTCACGCCTCTTTATCAGCCCATGTGACACCCTAATCTTCTTCATATCTATTTGTAATTCGTGTATGATCTAACACAGGAACACCCTATTTGAATTCCCAAACAGTAGACACATACTACTCTGCAACCACTCCTATTTAACCTTTGTTCTATAGCAAAATAGTCACCCTATTACCAGCCTATATCGACACACATAGCAGCCAACATAATGGCTCATGATCACACCCCATGCGACACACCAAGATACGCATAAATCACAACTCACGCCTTAGTTTTACATACACAACAGAACCCATAAATTATGTTAACAAAGCTGATATTAAAACAGTCCTAGGCGACAGGTATAAGGACCCATTATATGCCTATTAATCGAACCAAGAGATCCCCATGTCCAGTCCTATTCGTCCCAAACATGAGACTCAATCATAGCCCTAACTTGGCCATACACTCGACACACCAACCTAACCATGTTCATCCCATAAAATCACAGCCTTATTATACTCTTTTCACAGCCCTAACTTACTGCTTATGCACACCCACATTACCCCATTTTACATGCTTTAGCACTGCACACACTAGTCACATAAAATCATAAAGCAATCTTCCTTGTTTGTACGTATGATATTCCAGTTCACATGACCTTATATATTTAACTTATACTTCAACATGCCTCTAGACCCATTTCATGCAAAATTTAAGTAGATTCAAAAAGCCACTAACAGTTATATATAACGACACTAAAATGCATGGTCCAAGCAACTATTAGATCATAGGTTCATATATATATTAGTATATTAACATGTTATTTCCATTATTACTTATCATTTTATGTGGCTATATCATGTATTAAAACCCACTTTCTCATTGATTATAGGTGATCGATCAGCATGCTTTTGTAACAGATTAAAGAGCCTTACAACTGGTTTATACAGATCATGAATCACCCTTGAATCGACATATTATAAGACCTTATCTTCCTAATTTTTATCCAGGTTTATGTCATGTATATAGTGATCAAAACCACGCACCAAATCTCAGACTCAGAAACCTTATGAACTAATTTTTAGAAGCAGACTGGTACCCTGTATATTGAACTACAGTTTTATTATCTCATGTGACTCTTATATCATCCTATACATTTATTATTTTATGTGATAAAACAACATTTAAATCTCATTCTTTTAGGTCGATTTTGGATTAGTTTTTGGTTATAACTCATCATGTTCTACATATATATGTTGAAGGAATAAAGAAAACAAGGATGGAGTATACCTTGGATCGAATAGAAAAGGGAGAACAGGAACAACAAACTTCGACCCAGAACCTAGTCGAACCAACACAAGTACCCTACTCGAACAGAATCAAACAAAACTCTTCAAACCCAGGTAGAACCACGATTAATACCACCTTCTTGCTAGACCCTTTTCGTACCACTTTACTACTCGAATGGCACAGTCGACCTTGTATTATTTTTAGGGTTTCTTTGTGTGTGTCGGTTTTGCTATATTAGGGTTTAATGGTGAAATAAATCATGGGATTTGTTATAGTTGTGATTGACCGAGTTTTATGGGGGAGGGATAGGCTAGAATACCGGTTCATAATGGCCAAAATCTATTTACCATTTTTAGCTAATTTTTTCCTTAATTTAATTTGTATTTAAAAGGTTTTTAAATAATAATAATTATGTATTATGTATAAGAAATTCGGCCCAAGTGTTTTTAAGAGTAATAATACATTTTTGCACATTTGTAAAAATATTAGGAGCTTGCCTCAAAATTATCTCGCTTGATTTGTAGTTCGTTTCCAGAGATTCGGGATTAATTCGGTACTTTAAATAAGCTTTAATTAAATTTTTAAGTTTCGGGGGTAATTTGGTAATTTTGCATGTTTTAAATTTTCGGGTTTTACAGTTTTGTGGGAAGTATAACATCCCTGGTCACTTTTTACCGGAGGCACCCGGCATCCGGGATACTATTAGGGATGCCCCGGAAGGGAAAATAGGTGTTTATACTAGATTTTTTGAGCTGGGAAATTTTAGAATCCCCCTTTCGCTGTTCTTGCTTCGTGTTCTAGAATACTTCCAGATCCACCTTTCGCAGTTATCTGTCTTAGCCGTGTGTAGGATTAGTCACTTTGAGATTCTTTGCCGCGTACACGGTGGTGTTCCCACTGTTGAACTGTTTAGGAAGTTTTATTATGCCGGTATCAACAATGGCCGGATGACCTTAGAGAAGAGAAAAGGTCCTAAGTCCTTAGTCGTTCCCGTCTGTTATACTGCCGCGCTTGATTCGGTCAAGAACTGGAAGGACCGTTTCTTTTTTGTGAAGAAAACCATTTTTCCTCTTTCAATCCCATGGTACGAAAATGTATCAATAGATCACGACCCTCCTCCTTCTGACGCAGGCTTGGATCTAGAACTGCTGCGGCGCCTTGATACTCAGAGGGCCGCTTTTAAGAAATATCCGGAGGTCTTTTTAAATGTTGTAGGGTTTAGCCAGACCTGGGATGATGATACTAGCCGCCCGACCTTTTTATGGCGGATGATACGGGTGGGTTGCTAGATCTGTTTTATTACTGTTTTCTATTTGTGTACGTCCGCGTCTAACCTTATACTCTGATATTTGTAGAAATGGATTTGTTCTCATTTATCACTCAACCAGATGTGTTCAAGGTGGCGACTGGGGAGCGCACCTTGAAGGAGGGTGAGCCCACGCTGAGGGCAGAGATGGCCTCGCGTGTTGTTGAGCCGTCAGAGGATGTTTTGAAGCTGGTGGAGCACACCATTGCAGATGAGGTGGAGGCGGCTAAGGCCGACAAAAAAGCTGGAAAGAAGAGGGTGACTATCAATGCGCCCGAGCCACCTGAGAAGAAGAAAAAGCTTGTCCGCAAGGAGATCGCGGCTGGAGCAGGTATGACTTGCGTATTTCTTCTGTATATTTTTTTACCGCATATGTTGTTTATACTGACACGCGTTTTGTTTTCGTTTTTTTAGGCGGTCCTTCCGGGGAAAATATTCCTGTGTTTGAGCTTTGGGATGAGTCAGGGGATGACCTGGAGCGTTCGGGTCTTTATACTGATGTCGGGATCATGAAGAACGCTACTGTTCTTACTTCTTCTTCTGCTACTCCTACCCATGAGGACTCTGAGGGTAAAGCTTCTGAGACTCCTAACCCGGACCCCACTGAGTCCGTCCACCTTGAGTCTTCAGGTCCATCTGTTGGGGTTCCGGATCTAGATTATGCTGAGGGTGCATCCGGACATGTTGAGGCCGAGGGTGAGGGGCTTGAAGATTCGGAGGATTTCTATCAGTCCATTTCGGTTGACACTGCTGAGGCTTCTTTGACTTATGTTCCCAAGTGGCTGCCCACCAACGGGTTTAAAATGGATGACCCTTGGGTTTGCCGTAGCATTGTGGATAATGTCGCCACACCTAGATATGTATCTGTGCTGCGTAATATAGGGGCCGAAGACCTGCTCAATCGGTACAACCTACTCTCCTCGCAGTAGATATGTATGAATTCTGAGATCCGTCTGCGGTTGGAGTATGAGTTGCAGCAGAATGGTAAGCTGGGCAAAAGGTTGGAAAGGAAGGAGAAGCTGGTTTCTGATTTGAGGGCTCGGGTTGAGGAGTTGGAGGGTGAATCTTCTGGAGCCGTTGGTCTCCGTGGCCGCATATCTGAATTGGAGGCGGCCGCGGAGGCTAAGGACAAGGAGTTGGCTGAACTTCATGCTGAACGTGAAAAGTTGTCTTCGTCGGTAGCCCATGGGTCGAAAGGAGTTAAGCTTCAAGATGTGGAGGCTTACAACCCCGAGGCCCAAAAGTGCTTTCAGGACGTGGTGGAGAGGTTAGCGAATGTGCCCTTCCCGCTGGTAGAGTCCCTTGAGGCTTGTAAGGATGCACCGTTGGAGCTTATGATGTCGCAGCTGGTGTTGGAGGAAGATCCGACTCCGGGGGCTAAAGAGTTTTCATTCAAACCCCCTGTCGCGGAAGAGCGTATCCTTTCGGAGTCTGTGTTAAAATCCGTTGCTCGCCCCAAGGCCATTGCTACATACAAATAGATAAAGAATAGGAAGTATCACACAGAGTTTGACTACAGCGATAAATCCCTTACTGTCTCTGTTCCTGCTTCTACCTCCTCCGGGCCTTCTTCTAGTGTTAGTCCTGCGGCTATTGAGCCTCTGACCATTGTTACACCTTCAGGGCCGGTGACTGCTCCGACCGGGGATGATAGTGCCTAGCATGATGACATGTTTGATACTTTCGTCCTTGGTCAACTCAAGACTAAGGAGTTCGGGAGTTAGTTGTTTTGTTTCTTCGACTGTTCCTCGGGTGATATTTTGACTATATCTACCCTGCCGTAAATCTGTGAAGCTTTTAACCTTTGATGATGTAATACGGATGTATGCATCCATGTATATTGTAATTGAATATGAATACAACTTAACCATTTTTGCTGTGTCTAACACTTGGTTGTTTATATCATGTATTTTTTCTTTTTTGCCGGGGCTTGTGTGGTCTGACTTAGTTTACTATCTCTGTGTATCCGTACTTTTAGATTTCCTGGGATAGCTTGGTTTGGTCAATGGGTTTGCAATACCACTTATATGACTTAGATAATTCGGAGGTGCATTGTCCTCATCCCGGGCTTGCAACACCTCTTACGCATTTTTGTAATTGCGGAATTGTTTTCCGGGTTATGCATGCATATGACAGAAGTAATAAAAGAGAGAAAAAATGGCTAAGTAAATTTTAGAAAATCTGCGGAGTTGATCAGACTCCGCATATCATTAATCAGAAAACAAAGTACATGAAAATGACTAGATATGCTAGGATGAGTTCCCGCTGCCGGTTTGAACCGCGATCAGCCAAAAAAGTGGGAACACTTACATTTAATTACAAGTAACATTTATTGAGATTCCAGATATTCCATGTCCGGGGGAGGTCTTGCCTATCTTGGTTCCTGAGCTTGTATGCTCCTTTGCCCAACGCTTCTACGACCTCGTATAGGCCTTCCCATTTGGGGCCCAACTTTCCAGTATCCTCAACCAGGCTAGCATCGTTGTTGCGGTAAACAAAATCTCCTGGCCTGAAGCTTTTGCCGCGGACCTTAGTATTATAGTATTTTTCCATCCTGGCTTTACTTCTTGCCTCTTCAATGGCCCCGACCTCTCTTCTTTCTTCCACAAGATCCAAGTTCAGCTGTAGGGCTTCATCATTTGCTACTAGGTCGAATAGAGCACACCTCAGAGATGGAATTCCTATCTCCACGGGAATCACGGCCTCTTCCCATAGGTTAGGGAGAACGGCGTGTCTCCATTACTGGATTTGATCATTGTTCGGTGCGCCCAGAGCACATGCAGTAGCTCATCCAGCCAGTCTCGGCTCCCCTGGTCGATTCTCGCTTTGATTCCTTCTCCCAAGCTTCTATTCGCTCTTTCGACCAACCCGTTTGCCTGCGGATGCTTTACCGATGCAAACCGCTGTTTGATATTGAGCTTCTCACACCAGTATTTAAAAGGATTGTCCCTGAATTGTTTGGTGTTGTCCGCCACAATCTCTCCTGGAAGGCCGAACCTGCACACGATATTATCCCATACGAACTTCTTGACTTGGTTGCCGGTTATGGTTGCGAGAGCCTTAGCTTCAATCCACTTCGTGAAATAATCTATCCCCACTATTAAATACTTGATCCTCCCCGGAGCTTCTGGGAATGGGCCGCAGATGTCTAGGCCTCATTTATAGAACGGCCAGGGGGAGGTGATAGGAGTCAACTTGTGCTGAGGATTGCTGGGTACCGACCGATGGACTTGGCAGTCATGACACTTCTGGATCACTTCCCGTGTGTCCCTATGCACGGTGGGCCAATAATATCCAGATCTTATCGCTTTTGCCACAATAGCCCGTGGTCCGGAGTGCATGCTGCACGAACCTTCGTGGATTTACCTGATCACATAGTTGGCCTGTATTGGCCCTACACACTGCAACCATGGCTCTAGGAATGACTTGCGGAATAAGACATCGTTGATGACAGAGTATTGCCTCGCTTTGATCTTTAGTTTTCTGGCCTTTTTCTGATCCGCGGGTAGCACTCTATCTTTTAGGTATTCAAGGAGTGGGGTCATCCAAGTTTCCCCTTCTTCTTCCACCACGACCATGACTTCTTTTTCCTCTATTGACTTGTCTTTCAAAACTTCCACCAAAACTTGTTTTGTCAGGTGGGCAAAGCTGGTGGAGGCTATTTTACTCAGTGCGTCTGTGATGAACTCAAATAAGTACATTTTATTACTATCATTTATCCTATTAATTTGACTTGTTTTACTATATTATGTATGAGGATTGATACTTAATCGTTTACTTTTGTAATTCTCAGGTAAAAACAAGCATTTGGTGAAACTTAGCAATTTTGGACTGATTATGGAGCATAACATGCATAAAGTTAAGAGTCTACGAAAATGAAGAAGATCAAGACTAATCTGCTCCAGATGCGCCGCATCTCACTCTCGACATGCGCCGCATCTCTATCAAGATATCACCAGATACGATCCAAGATACAAGAGGACATGCGCCGCATCTAATCATGGAGTTACGCCGCATCTTCTGGCGGTGTACGAATATTCCTGAATATTATAATCTTGGACCCCACGCGAAGTTAAGTACATGCGCCGCATCTACTCCTTAGATGCGCCGCATCTTCCCTCAGACAGAAACTATAAATACCCCGAAGACCAGACGAATTTCGTGTGCAATATCAAGGTTCCAAAGTTTTAACCTAAGACCGAAGGCCAGAAACCAAGGACGAATTCAGTCAAGGAGGCAGCACAAGACACACCCAAATCAAAGATACAAGAGCTGTAAGAAGGTGCTGCATGTGTTTAATTCATTAAGTAGTTTTGTTTTATTGTGTTAGCAAACTTTAATTCATCAGGATTGGTGGCTTGTGTAATGTGACAACGAAAGATTGCACTCCCTTTAATACTTGCTTTCCCATCAATTAAAGTTTATATGTTGATGTCTTTGGTTACTACTTATTAGTGCATTGATAACTCTGTGTTTATTAGTGGCTTGCGGGCATTTGACTGCGGAAAATAATGTGGCTCCCACGGTTATTACTAAATTGATCACTTAGGAATAACTTTTAGACATAAGTAATCATTAAGGGTTTACTCGCCGATAAGATTAGGACCAACGAGAAAGGGTTAACTACATACACTTCATATAAAGCTATCAATAAAACAAGTGACAAACTACTTAATCATAAGGACAGCCCTCTTATTGTCTCGAGTATTTATCTGTGTACGTGTGTGCTACTTGCTGATTCGTGCCTATTGGTTTATTTTATTATTTAATTGCAAACAAATCGTGCCAGTCTCTCAGGCTGAAACCCCTTGCGTTAGGATATTAAAATACTGATTAGAATAACTAGATAATACGTTCCACTCTTAGTGATCGACACTCTACTTACCATTATATTCATACTGACCGGGTACACTGCTCGTTAAGTGTGTGTGTTATTGATAAGTCGGCTAAATATAAATTTAAAACTTGAGTAGGCATTAAAACTGCTAAAACTATACTACGACACCCACGCATCAAGTTTTTGGCGCCGTTGCCGGGGAGTGAATTGTTATTATCTGTTAATTTGATTAGTATTTTAATTAGGTTTTTCTTTTTATTAGATTAATTGCATCATTGTACTATTTTGCATATTTGTTGTATTGTGTGTTAATTGTTTTCTTTTATTTTTGTGTGTTTTATTTTCGTTGTGTGTTTTTTGTTTTTATTTTTCGTATTTTTTCTGTTCTGCTATCGTTGTACTGTGCTAAATCAAACGATACGGCGCATCTGATCTCTCAGATACGGCGTATTGCGTTTAATTTTTAAAAAATACAACGCGTTTAATTAATTCGATACGACGCATCTTTTCCCCAAGATACGGCGTATCTGTTTTTAATAAGAAAATTTTTCTAAGCGATAAAGTAATACGACGCATCTGCTTTAGCAGATACGGCGTATCTGTTTTTGATAATTTTTTTTTTTTAAACGTTGACGCCATACGACGCATCTGCTTTAGCAGATACGGCGTATCTATTATTTTAATTAAAAACAGTTTGCGAATTATTAAACAGATACGGCGTATCGATCTCTGTCGATACGGCGCATTTTACTGAATCAAAAATCTTGTATTTTTAAACATAACGAAAGTACGGCGCATTAACTTTTGTTAATACGACGAATATAATTTGATAAATATAGTTGATTTTTGATATTTACCTTGATCGGTCAGCTACTCTCGTTTGCAAGTTGTTTATTTTTCAGGATAAATGATGATTCGAGCATCACCAAGAAAGATTACATTCTGAACCAAACCAAGAGACGCTAGCTGAAGTGACCGAACATAAGACGACAAGAGTGGAGGAAAACTCAGTACTGGTAACATTGAACTTCTTAAATTCTTGAAATAGAATCCCAGGTAAACTCTACGATAATTCAACTGCCCAAAGGAAAGTTCTCTACATTATAATCTAAGTTTTATTATCCATGTTATACATCTGATTCAAATCGTAATCTTAATTTTGTATGCTTAAAAACGATATTTGTTCCTAACATCGGAATAAAAACTTATCCTCTAAACAATAAGATTACAATTATTAACAAAACGTTTATGCCTATTGCTCTTATCTCGAATTCATTTATATGGTATACCGTTTAACCCAATTGGATGAATAAAGAATCGTGTTGCGGAAGCCAAGGTATGTTCTTTATTTAAATTTCGTTCACTAACATATCGATACGGCGGATCTAAATATCCAAAGCGCCGTATCCCTGACCAACTAGGACTTATTGACTAGTCAACGAAATTAAATAGATACGGCGCATCCCAATTTTCTAATACGGCGCATCGTGTCGCCCTATAAATACGACGGGAATGGCCGCATAAACACACACAAGTTAAGAACTTTCACGCACTAAAATTATACTCGAATCCCGATCGTTCTTCTTTAATCCACCTTTAATCCGATCTAGAATCTTCCTCCTAATCATCAAATTAAGGTAATTACTCCATTTCGATTTAATCTTGATTAATACGAAAATTAGGGTTTATATGATTGAATCGATTCGTGCTTAAATGATATAGATATATGATTAGGACTTGCTCTAGATGGTTTCCCCCGTATTTAATTTGCATAAATAATTGAACTTATAACCTAATTTGATCTAACCGAAAATTTAGGTTTTGGGTTCGATTTTGAATATTTAGCGGGAAGGCGAATTAGTAGTGGTGGAATGAGATATTAGAACTGATATAAGGAGAATATGATACTGTGATATTTAGTGGTAGTTTACGTCACGGATACGGGATTCTTGAAAAACGTGCCTGACCCTTTATTTTATACTGATATGCTTTTAGATGCGGCGCATCTAGGTTGATTAATGCGGCGTAACGACCTATTTCAAAATTGATAAAATTCTAGATACGCCGTATTGATTAATCTAGATACGACGCATCACCATACGCCGTATCTATTGTCTTGCACCGCATCTCTTATACTTTATATAGATACGCCGCACTGATTAAATCAGATGCGCCGAATCTACCTTATTTGCAGACTGTTTACTGACTGTGAATATCTATTTCAGATGGCATTACCAGAGGTCACACTTAGGCATCAGTGGCTACAATTTGAGAACATGGGACTAACTCCTGCCACTCTGGAAGATTACTTGCGTAGGCTTGACTCGATTTACTTCAAGAAAATATTCAGAGTCCAGGTTTTGAGTTTTGATGATGTAGGGTTGATTGGTGGTGGACATGCAACTGAGAGTTTACAGCATCGGATGGAGATGGTAGTTGCTGGAGACGATGAGGAGGTGGTGTTTAGGTCTAGTGCTTGGGAGAGACTATTTAGGATTGACGAGCCTCTGATTAGGGAGCTCATGCTGGAGTTCTTTAGCACGATTCATTACAGGGAGACGGATTTGGAGATTGATACAGCTGACACTCTGGTGTTCAGGTTAGGAGGTGTGCATAGGCAGATGTCGATGAGGCAGTTTATTTTGGCCATGGGGCTACACACTGAGGAGGAGCTTGGATCTGCTGGGTTTGCCAGGTACTGGGCTGAGAGTTTACGGGTTGTCCCTGACAGAGGATTATTCAGTGATTACTGGGACCGGATTTCTTCATTGGGTGATATTACTACTTCCACCCCCTCATATACTTTGATCAGGGAGCCGATGAGGAGGCTGTGCCACAGGCTGATTGCACTTACTATTGCTGGGAGGGGTCAGTCACCTGAAAAGGTGACTACTCTGGACCTCTTCCTCCTTAGGAGTATGGATGAGG
This sequence comes from Artemisia tridentata subsp. tridentata, assembly GCA_021014915.2. Lineage (NCBI taxonomy): Eukaryota > Viridiplantae > Streptophyta > Magnoliopsida > Asterales > Asteraceae > Artemisia > Artemisia tridentata. The sequence goes on from CP139509.1 coordinate 235,144,005, forward strand.
GGTTGTCGGTGAACATCCCCCACTTTTTAGCGCACTACCTCCACCGATCTGCTGCAGGGAGAGATCGGAGGAGCCAGATGACTGGAGGGCATTTTGTTTCGAGGCTGGCCCGCCATTTTGGAGTTATTGGAGCAGAGATCCCAGCGGGGCTGGAGGTTATTGTGGCCCGTCTCCCGGTTATCGATAGGGACTATTTGGTTAGACTCGGGATCTGCCAGGTGGCTGCGGGAGGCCACTTTTGGGCAGCATTAGGGCCCGCCAGAGCTGCAGGGCCAGAGGCGGAGCAGGGAGGACCTCAGGGACCTCCGGCTGCTGCTCCTGCCGACGAGGAGGTGCCACAGGCACCAGTACCCCCACGCACCATTGGTCAGAGACTTGAGGCAGTCGAGGGAGAGTTGAGAGCCCTGGGAGGGACTCTGAGTGGGTGGTTAGGAGTGTGAGCAGACTTTTGGAGCATCAGGGTATTACCCACACCCGTCCAGATGGTACTGAGGTTGCGGGAGTGGCACGTGCATACGAGCGCAGAGTCCGCCAGAGGATGATGGAGCCAGCACTTCCGGGACCCATCCAGACGACCTTGCTCACCCATGATCTTACTCTCTTGATTTTACAGACATTGTTCCACACATTATTATTATTTTTTGGATTGTACTGATCACTATTCTCATGTATATATTTAATGTTTCAGTTTATATTTCTTGTTATATCTGATGAAGACTGGCATTAAGTTCAGCATGAGAGTACGAGAGGATGTGAAAGATTAAACCGTGGAACGAGTCATTTTACAACAGACTGTTAACAGTCTGTTTGGTATCTACATGCGCCGCATCTGGTTAACAGATGCGACGCATCCTATCCTTTATTTTGTTTTATTTTTGTTTCAGGCCGCACGAGGATACGGCGCATCTCAATTCTGAGATGCGACGCATCTCCTGCAATGGTCATATCTTATTTTATTTTTCTGCATTTTTATTTTCGACTTTAAAACTATTTATCAGTTTATTTTTAATGCGGCGCATCCCTGGTTAAGGATGCGGCGCATCTTTATTCTGATCGTATTTATTCCAGGCTCGATACGGCGTATCTTCTTCAATAAGATACGGCGCATCGACTGACCTGATGATTTTCAGTTTTAATTTTTAAGTTTTATTTTTCCTAACTACTAATGTATTATGCAAGTTTGAACCTTTCTTATCTTAGGTGTGTTTTAAAGTGTTGGTGGTATTATAGTTTCCTGGATTTCCTGTGGATACATCAAGTATGAAGCTTTAACGTTCTAATCCACAAGAAAGATGATTTTTGCTCTAATACAAATGGAGGATCATACCGAGCAAATCTCATGGGAGTTTTTCTGTTCTAATTCTTTTATTTTCCAGTTTTTAACCTTTTATACAAACAACGAGGACGTTGTTTAACTTAAGTGGGGGGATTGGAGAATTAGAACACTTAACAATTACTTGTCCTAAACTTTTTCAAAAATTATGCTTAAAATGTGCTTAATATATCAAACTTAAAATTTTTTTTAGCATGTTTTTGTTTAAGATCTAAGTTGCATAACTGCACACATGACGTTATTTTCAAAAATTGTGATTTTTCAAAATTCACAAATCTATGAGTGTGCCGGTGACTTGTAAACTTTAGAACTTGGCTTGTATACTATTCGAGACCACCATAATGAGTATTATTTATATAATTGGAATGCCTTGTCTAAATTGGTAAATTTCTAGGATTACACCCAAATAGCCTATTATATGTTATGTGTTATTAACTAACTACACTGGTTAGTTAACCCCCGTATAAACCCTTTGTTACTCTCATTTTTAGAGTAAGATACCCCTAGAAAAACACTCAGAGCCATTCCTTTCGTTTCTTACACCTATGTTTAAAATGTTTCGTTACACCCTTACACCTTAGCCTACCCTGTAGATTAAAGTCCGTGGTTGGTTAATTGCTATAGGCAAAGTGTGTTTCCTTACATTACCTGTGTTCGCGTGCGTAATTCATTATCTTTGGTTAGGTCGGGAATGCACAATGCAATTGGAGTGAAAGTAAATATTGTATATCTTTGAGTTTATTTTTCGTGTGTTTACTACTTTCACTATTACCGTTATTTCTGAAGTTATGAAAAGTATGGAAAAAATTATCCAGAATTATCATTATAGTGATGTGGTGAAATTTTACACATCTATCTTTATGTTTTTATAAAAAAAAAAAAAAAAAAAAAAAAAAAAAAAAAAAAAAAAATCGAAAAAAAAAATGAGAAAAGAAAAAGAAAAAGAGTTGGATGTTTATTTTAAGCCAACGATGTAAAGTTATGTAAGTGGTCGATATCACCACTATTTGTTGTACTATATCTATGGATTGAATGGGAATTGGCAGTTATGGGAACGCCAATTAAGGTTTATTCTTTGATTAAGATCTTGTTGAGTATAATTCGTGTCTACCTAAAGCGTGTGTTTCAAAGTGTTAAAGCGTGAGTTATTCGATGATATGAGTCTTATTCATGGGATGGTTGGGATAGTGATTAACCACACTTAGGATTTTAATTTATTTGTTTTGTTTATTTTTCATTTTACACCAATTTATATCCCAATTGTTACCATGCCCTTCATTATTCTTTATCCAACCAAACCTTTGATTTATTGAGATTAGGGATTTGAGCAATCTTAAGTATCGTAGTCGTGGATTCGGCTATGTATTTATGATTTTGTCGCCCTTTTTGATATATTATTATTGGTGAAGTTTGGACCTATCTTTAGCCTATTCGAGTTAAGGATTTGAGCAATTGCAAGTATCGTGTTCGTGGATTCGATCATGTATTTGTGATTTTGTCGCCTTTTTGGAATTTGAGATCGATAGTGAAAAGAGAATAATCGACCCTTAAGCCTAAAAACCCTTTTTACCTCTTTAGACTTGTTATTCCTTAGCTTTAGTGGAGGAGATGTGTATACTTGCCAAGCTTATGATAGAATATTCGTCGCGACTGGACAGTTAAACGATTAGATTTGCTTTTATCAAATTATTTTATTATACTTCTAATTCGTTAAAGTGTTTAGTTGTGTGATTATGAAATAAACGAATACATGCTTAAATATAAAAATAAATCCTAACATCTTTTAGGATACATTTTCATAAAAGAAATTCTAAGGTTTACTTGGGGACAAGTAAAGTTCAAGTGGGGGGATATTTGATGAACTCAAATAAGTACATTTTATTACTATCATTTATCCTATTAATTTGACTTGTTTTACTATATTATGTATGAGGATTGATACTTAATCGTTTACTTTTGTAATTCTCAGGTAAAAACAAGCATTTGGTGAAACTTAGCAATTTTGGACTGATTATGGAGCATAACATGCATAAAGTTAAGAGTCTACGAAAATGAAGAAGATCAAGACTAATCTGCTCCAGATGCGCCGCATCTCACTCTCGACATGCGCCGCATCTCTATCAAGATATCACCAGATACGATCCAAGATACAAGAGGACATGCGCCGCATCTAATCATGGAGTTACGCCGCATCTTCTGGCGGTGTACGAATATTCCTGAATATTATAATCTTGGACCCCACGCGAAGTTAAGTACATGCGCCGCATCTACTCCTTAGATGCGCCGCATCTTCCCTCAGACAGAAACTATAAATACCCCGAAGACCAGACGAATTTCGTGTGCAATATCAAGGTTCCAAAGTTTTAACCTAAGACCGAAGACCAGAAACCAAGGACGAATTCAGTCAAGGAGGCAGCACAAGACACACCCAAATCAAAGATACAAGAGCTGTAAGAAGGTGCTGCATGTGTTTAATTCATTAAGTAGTTTTGTTTTATTGTGTTAGCAAACTTTAATTCATCAGGATTGGTGGCTTGTGTAATGTGACAACGAAAGATTGCACTCCCTTTAATACTTGCTTTCCCATCAATTAAAGTTTATATGTTGATGTCTTTGGTTACTACTTATTAGTGCATTGATAACCTCTGTGTTTATTAGTGGCTTGCGGGCATTTGACTGCGGAAAATAATGTGGCTCCCACGGTTATTACTAAATTGATCACTTAGGAATAACTTTTAGACATAAGTAATCATTAAGGGTTTACTCGCCGATAAGATTAGGACCAACGAGAAAGGGTTAACTACATACACTTCATATAAAGCTATCAATAAAACAAGTGACAAACTACTTAATCATAAGGACAGCCCTCTTATTGTCTCGAGTATTTATCTGTGTACGTGTGTGCTACTTGCTGATTCGTGCCTATTGGTTTATTTTATTATTTAATTGCAAACAAATCGTGCCAGTCTCTCAGGCTGAAACCCCCTTGCGTTAGGATATTAAAATACTGATTAGAATAACTAGATAATACGTTCCACTCTTAGTGATCGACACTCTACTTACCATTATATTCATACTGACCGGGTACACTGCTCGTTAAGTGTGTGTGTTATTGATAAGTCGGCTAAATATAAATTTAAAACTTGAGTAGGCATTAAAACTGCTAAAACTATACTACGACACCGCACGCATCAGTCTGCCTGCTTGTTCTGACTCTGCGGAATCTGACTTATTAAGAATGTGCGGAAGTTTTGTATCAGGGCCTTGGCTTTTGCTAGATACCGTGCCATACTCTCCTCCTTTGCTTCATATACACCGTTGATCTGATTCGCGACCAGCCGAGAATCTACATTTGCGGATAGGTCCTTTACTCCCATCTGTTCCGCTATCCTTAGACCCGCTAGCAGTGCTTCGTATTCTGCCTCATTGTTGGATGTTTCAAATTCGAATCTCAAAGCATAAGTGAATTCGATACCTTCGGGGTTTGTAAGGATTAGGCCTGCTCCGGATCCTTCTTGACAAGAGGATCCATCGGTGTATAAGCTCCATGGATTGGCGCATGGCAGATCTTCCGCGGTTATATCTGTTGTCGGAGTCTCTTCCTCCAGAATTTCTGCAATAAAATCGGCTAATACTTGTCCCCTTATGGCTGTCCGCGGCCTGAAACTGATGTCATATTCTCCCAGTTCAATAGCCCACTTAGCCATCCTGCTTGTATTTTCTGTCTTTGCAAGCATTTGCTTGATTGGTTGGTCTGTGATGACCACTATTGGGTGTGCCTGAAAGTACCTCTTGAGTCTTCTGGCCGCATGAACCAGTGATAACACCAACTTTTCCATTGGGCTATAGTTTATCTTCGGACTTTGTAAAGTGTGGCTGATGAAGTAGATGGGCTCCTGGTGCGGCCCTCTTTTTGCAAGCAGAACCGCACTGATGGCCTCTTTTGCCGCTGACAAGTACATAATCAGTTCTTCTCTTGGTTGGGGAGCCGTGAGGGTAGGCAGGTTGGCAATGTGCTGCTTCATCTCTTTGAACGCCTGTTCCGCCTCCGGTACCCAATGAAAGTCGCTCTTTTTAATACACTTATTTAATGTCTTGAAAAACGGCAAAGATTTTTCCGCAGATTCCAATAAGAAGCGGTTCAGACTTGCCAATTTTCCGTTTAAGCTTTGCACTTCTTTAAGAGTTCGTGGGGAAAGCAACCGGGCAACGACCTCGGATTTCTTCGGACAAGCCCTAATTCCCTTTTTACTGATCACATGCCCCATGAATACTTCTTCCTCTGCTCTGAAGGTACACTTCTTTGGGTTCAGCTTCATGTTTATCTTTCGAAGAGTCGCAAAGGTTTCTTCCACGTCCCTTAACATTTTCGTCTCTGAATGGCTCTTAATGACCAGGTCATCCACATATACTTCCAGGTTCCTGCCAATCTGTTTTTCGAAGGCTTTGTCAACTAGACGCTGGTATGTGGCTCCTGCATTTTTCAATCCAAAAGGCATTTTCTTGTAGGAAAAAATCCCTTGGCTTGTGTGGAACGCGGTTTTTTCCTCAACTTCTGCGGCTATCTGTATCTGGTGGTATCCCTTATACGCATCCAAAAAATATTTGAAGGTGTATCCGCAGAGGGACTCGACTTTTCAGTCAATCTCCGGAAGAGGGTAACAATCTTTCGGCATGCTTTGTTCAGATCTTTGAAATCTACGCACATTCTCCAACTTCCATCACTTTTCTTGACCAGGACCGGGTTTGACAGCCAGTCGTGGTAGTGGACCTCCCTCATTAGGCCAGCTTCTACCAATTTTGCCACATCATCGTTAATTGCTTTGTTCCTTTCCGGAGTCTGTCCCCATTTCTTTTGTCTTACCGGGGCATACCCCTCCTGGATGTTCAGCTTGTGTTCTGCTACGCTCCGTGGCACCCCAGTCATGTCCGACGGCTGCCAGGCAAAGATATCCAGATTGTTCTTTAACAACTCGCACAAGTCCTACTTTCCTTGGTGTGTCAGGCTTCCTCCCACAATGACAGTTTGGTCCGGGAATTCTGGATGTATTGCTACTTTAACACCTTCTTTTGCCAGAGTTTCTTCGGAACTCTGCTGTGATTGTGGTTCCGCGACCATTTGGCATTCTACGGGAATGACTTTGTCACTATGTAAGGTGACTACTCCACCCTGGGTGGGGAATTTAATCATGCCGTGAGCCGTGAAAGGAATAATTTTGAGCTGTCGTATCCCCAGACGGCCTATTATGCCATTATATTGAGAGGGTGACCTGACCACCATAAAGTTCATCCATGCGCTAGCTGAATTCTCTTCATTACCTAATGTAACTTCTAACAGAATTTGTCCCAAAGGCCATGATAATTCACCACTGAAGCCGAGAAGCGGTGCGGTGGCGGGGATCATTCTCTTACTGATTTTTGGGCTCAGGCGGTTAAAACAATGCTCGTAAAGGACCTCAGAGGCGCTTCCGTTGTCCACGTACATCCGATGTACGTGGTGCCCTCCTACTCCGGCCTTTATTACCAACGGATGGTCATCCCAATCGTCTTCCTCTATCGGAGGGAAAGATATTTCCAAATTTGGCTCGGTATTGGAGGATACCTTCTGTTTAACACTCCGTTGCCAAGTTTGTATCATGAATATGGCCGGGGCCTTATCCTTGGCTGTGGTTTCTTTCTTACTGCCTTTAGCGGTCCCACCCTTCTGGCTCACATTCTTGATCTCCTTTACCAAGTGTGCTAACTGACCGGATCTGACCGCCTCCTCAATCTGCTTTCTTAACTGGAAACACTCATCCGTGTGGTGTCCCCTTTCTATGTGAAAGTCACAGTACTTGTCCTTGTTTCTTGATTCGGCCGGACTTGCCATGGGCGGTGGGGCTGTGAATTTGACTGAGTCCATTGCCAAAATCTCCTTCGATGTTTTCGTGAGGGGGGTGGATCTGTCATTTCGCCTCCGATCTGCCCTGGAGTGCCCTTTGAACCCCGTTTTTCTTTCAAAGGCCTGACTGTTAGATGTCCGGGACCCCCCTTCGTGAGATTTCCACGAAGAGCGATCTTGCTTCTTTCTTGAAAAATTAGCCGCGACTGTTTCACCGCCGAGGAAAGCAGTGGCCACCTTCCACATTTCGTCAACAGTTTTTGGGATTTTATCGTTGAGCCTTCTGATCAGCTCCGGATTATTAATCCCATGTATAAAGCCTGAAACTTTCATGCACTCTGGGGCACCTTTCACATGCATGCTTTCCGCCTTGAAGCGGTCCACAAATGCTGCCTTTGTCTCCCATTCTCTTTGCTTGATGAGGTGGAGTTCCACCGGATCCTTGGTGTATTTCTTTTGCTGGAGGAAGTAGGACAAGAAACTTTTTCGGAGATCTTCGAAGCTGTCTATGCTTTCTGCCGGCAATTCATCGAACCACATCCCCTGTCCCGTCATAGGTTTTGACGTTCCACCTTGGCCGCGGTACAAAAGTTCTTCAAATGGTCCTCTGGATCCCCTGTCCCGTCATAGGTTTTGACGTTCGTGGGGATCCGGGTCCTTTTTGGGAACTCGAAGTTCCTGATCCGTTGCGTGAAAGGGTCCTTGTCTTCAATATCGTACGGATGATAGAGATCATCCGCACCCCTTCTGTTTTTCTGGATCTGGCTCCCTAATACCCCCCAGCACTATCTTCGCTTTCCACGGGTGTCCGTTCTCTTCGCCTTTCACAACCAGAGTAGGCATCTCTGTTTTCGGCGCCTTTCTCCCTAGAGCGGGGGGCGCGGCTATAGGTTGGACTGGGGGTTCTCCTTCTGTGTCTATCCGGGCTCCCTTCTGCGGAGGGTTGTCTGTCCCGCCTGTTACGTTTGGCTTCCATTCTCCGCTCTCTTCGAGCGCGACTTTTGGATCTAAGGCGAGAAAATACAACCGGTCTCCTCTCCTCCAGGCGTGATTTGACATCTTGTTTTTCCCCTAGACGAGTGAAAACGGTTGACCGAAGGTGCTTGGCCCTTTCATCGTCGTCTTCGGGTTCTCTGCTGAGTCTGGAGAAAACACTTCGGGAGTGGGAACTTTCAGAAGGTCCAGGCCTCGCACCGGGGCTAGTCTTCCGTTTTTTATCATCCCCTCTTTCCCCCCAGGATTTCGACTGAGAGTTTCGAGACCGCTCTCGAGTGTGTGAGTTCCCTTGTGACTCGTCATTGAAGTCGAGGCGGGTTTTCACTTGCCTCAACTTTTTCGCATGGACTTTCTCGGTCATTAAGGGAAATAGTTGGTCATAATGCTTGTCGCAAAATTCCCTTAGCGCCTCTTCCGGAAGGGAGTCTGCATGGTGCTCTCCTTCTTCGCTCTTCCCCTTCCCAAGAGTGTTCCGTACTGTTGAACGCTCTTGGGCTGAGGAGGAGTCGTTCACTTGGTTACTCATGGTAAAGTTCTTTTAGAAACGCAGTTGTGTAACCGGCCCCATGGATGGCGCCAACTTGTTGGTACAAATCTTGGGCTCAATGCAAGACCTAGGTTAGACTAGCTCTTGGCAAGGGCGGATCTTGTGCTAAGTATCTTGAATAGCTGCTAAGAAAAAGTACCACTGTTAGTCTTACTGCGGAAGAGGGCTTCCGTGGTTGGCCTCCGGTGTGAGTGTAAGTATATTGTTTAGAGAGAGAAAGTGTATGTGCGGACTATGTGAGAGTAAATGCTATTAGTTGAGAGTAATAAATGAGATGAGGGTATTTATACTACCCACACACGTCCTGTAGCTGCATCGGGACTCTGCGAGCTAACTTACGCCTCCCCTAGTAGGTAGGTGTCAGATCACGTGGGAGACATGATCCCATGAGATCTGGCTTTTGGCGGCCTGGCGACGGCCGATGATGTATTCCGGCCCGGTCTGGCGAGACCAGGGCGTGTTCTTGTCCGACTTGACAAGACTGGAGTCTATAATGTGCATTTGTCCGTCTTGACTCTGCCGCGGTTCAAGTTATGAGTATGCCCGGCCCAGTATGTTAGGTCCGGGGGTACTATAAACGATCACTCATCATTCCTACTCATCGAATTTATTCAACTATATTTGTACTACACATATCTCAGATTCAAGTTTGAAAACTTATGTGGAATTCTTACTTGTGGTTTAGGAACGTAAATGAGTTGAATTGTGTCGAATTTTGGCAGAAATTGACTCGACTCAACAATATTATGTTCGGTAAGAGCTCGGCTCGATTGCTCGCGAGATTTTATCAGAGAAGTTCAGGCTCGATTCGTGAAAGTTTAAATTTGGCCCGAGTCAGCTCGAAAAGCTTGATTTCTTTGTAATGACGTGGTTTTTTAAATCAACTAAAATTGAGAAATAAATATAAAATTGAGTTTGGCTCAAAAACTCTGTAGATTCATAAATAAGTATTGGGTAGTGATATGCACACATATCATTTTACTTCATAAACATACATTTAGTGCGGCCCACATAAATTTTACAAATAAAGTTTATGTGGGCCTTACTAAATTTATGTGTATGAAGTAAAATGATATGTGGTGAAATTTATGTGTATGAAGTAAATGATATGTGGAGATATCACTTGTTTATACCCTTAATCTTGTTTATACCCTTAATTGTGAATCAGTTAAGAAAACTGCGTATACACAAAAGTTGCTACTAATATACAGAAACACTATCTGTTTCTGAGTATGGCTAAATTGTTGAAATGTGGTTAACAATTAATGTGCAAATGTCTAGTATCGAACCCGAGACCTCGGGATTGCACACATTATAAATGAGTATTAAGGAATAATAATAAATGTATTTTATATATTTATTATTAACACGAGAACTTAACGACCGTTAGTATTTTCCGTTAAATGACTAACGACCGTTAGACGCAAATAAGGAAAGAAGTGTTTGTATACAATTAGGAAACAAGGAAAAGATTTAGGAAACCCCTTGGGCTTCTAAGATCGATCGGCCATGGGTTGGTTCGACCCAACCCTTTGCTTTTGCTCCAAGTTTCTAAACTAGTATATATACAAACACAAGGGGTCTTGGTTTTCATAACTCTTGAACACACATTAAACCCTAAAAGTTTTCTTCTCCTTTTTCTTGGTCTTGCCGATCGTATACCCTTCTCCAAGGGTTATAGGATCGATTTTTGTTAATCAAAAATTAATCTTGTGTTTTACTTGCATAACCTTGATACGGTTTAATTTGTGTGTACAAAAACGAGGTAACAACACACTATTGTTGTTATCAAGAGATCGATAAACAAAACGGTAAGGGGTTTATCATTGATCTAGTTTAAATCATATTCAAGATTTATTGAAGTGCATCGGGTACGTTTTCTATTATGTTTAAGTTAATAATTATGTGTTATACTAATTGTTTACATGCTTCCGCTATTATGTACTTTGTGTTATTGAATTATATGATTGTCATGGTTTTCAAATTCCAACAGTGGCATCACGAGCCATGTATAACATGTAATTGATTACTTAAACAATAAAAAACGTATCTTTAAATTGTTTAGAATATACATGTTTTATTTTCTAGGGTTTTATTATTAAAAATTTGTTTTTTTAATATAAGTCGAAACCCTAACCCTAATTTAGGGGGGGTGTCGATTTGATCATAAACCCTAATTAGGGTTTGTGTTTTTCATAATTAATTGTGATTAATTAGAACCCTAGGTCTTTAAACAATTGTTGTGTTATGAATCTTGTGACCTAATTGCTATATGATATGCATGAATCCGTGACTATACATGCATAATTAGTCACGGATAAATTACTTGAATTAAATTGTTTAGATGTTTGCTACATGTTTAGATAAATCTAAAATTAGGGAAGACCTAATATATATTAAATTAATAAATCGGGTATGTGCAACGTGGTATATTATCATTAAACTTACGCGGCCAATTGTTGGCGACTGTGGTCCATTGGGCACAATGAGCTCGAAAACCAATGGGAGTTTTATTGATTCTATACATAATAATTCACATATAGATTATTAATAGGATTTGTTTAAAAAGGTTGCATGTGGCTAGATGTTTCACTTACAATTAATTGTTTTAATTGTTTTATTATTAGTTGATTGTTTGTTTTCTTTTAATTACTTGTTTATTGTTTTTTATATGTGATATGTTAAAGTAAGCAATAAAAAGGGTAATTTTCAAAGAAAATTAAATTGGACTAATAATGGTGAAACATAAAGTGATAAAGTATGGATCTTGCGGTGTCTTATGTGCCGACAGTGGTTCGCTTCGCACGGTAATTTGCTCCCAGGCGAGACTAGCAAGATCTAAACTTTGTCACTTATTTTTTAAGACTAAGATCATAAACTTTTGCTTGATTGATGTTTTTGTACAATAGTGTGTGAAAGGCGGACCAAAGTTGACAAACTGTGTGGTGGGTTTATCTGGAGAGGGTTTTTTAAGAGATTCGCTCCTACCGGCTCTCCGGGCCCGCTTGTGCGTCAACTGCGACTTACCTATATCACTATTTACGTACACTATCATCTTAAGGGTGATTTACCTCAATTCCACGCGCCACTTTTGTGGCAAATATCCGAATAACATGTAAGTAGTAGGATATGTGGGCGATAATTGTTGGTACTTCTTTAATTGGTGAACCCAATACCTCAAGTACATAGTTTTTTGGTTTACTCTTAACTAAATGGTAAATAAAAATTGTTTTGAAAACTAATGTTACAAAGATGAGTGCATGCATCTTTGTACATGTTTTTGTCACATCAAAAACTAAATACCCTAAAATTTAGTTACGTGCCATCTAACTATAAGGAACACTTGAAGTTAATTTTGGGTATGCGTGAGACCTAGACCAAAATTAATGACAAGGTAAATTTCCGAGTGTGCATGAGACCACACATGGATGAATTTGCAGTTTCTAAGTTAGACAACTTAATTAAGCTGATGCGTGAGACCTAGAGCTTAAGGCATGAGATGGGATAAAACATGCTTACGTGACATATAGATGAATCAATATGTAGTAAATCCCATAAACTATCTAGGAATTGGAAAACTTGTTTGCCAATTATTGTACGACAGATTACCATCTTTTGTACTTCCACTACTAGCAGATCAACTGATGTAGTGGAATTATGTAAAGTTGGATCCTAGATTTTCAAGGAAATTAAGTTGGTTATATGAATATATCCATGGGTATTATATTTTCTTGAAAATAAGTATTATCGAAAATACTAATGTTTGAACTTTTCTATTTTCTGTAGAATGGATCAACCCGATAACTCCGTGTTCGCTGCTTTCAAGAGTCATCTTGAAAGAGCCAAATTGACTGGGAAAAATTTCAATGATTGGCACAGATCGCTCAGAATTGTTTTGAGGGCGACTGGAAAGCTCAATTACTTGAATACTCCTTGCCCTAATGAGCCTGCTGCGGACGCTTCTGAAGAGGTCAAAGCAGCATGGAGAGCTGAGTATGCTAAGTACAATGAGGTTGGGTGCTTAATGCTTCAAAGTATGGATCCAATGATGCAAAAGAAGTTTGAGTATTATTTTCCATACAACATGCTCGAGCAGCTCAAGAAGTCTTATGAAAAGAATCCTGAAATTGAAATGTATGAGTCTCTTGACAAACTACACAGCTGCAAACATGGTGATGGTAAACCAGTTGAAGACTATGTGAATGAGATGAGAGATTTCTTTGATCAACTTCATAGAGTCGGATTTGGTTATCCCGAGAATGTTCAAGTTAACCTAATCAACAGATCCCTTAACAAGGATTTTGCTGGTTTTGTACAGAACTTCAACATGCATTGCTCGGGGAAGACAGTTTCTGAGTTACTCGCATTGCTTGTTGACTATGAGAAACACTTACCACCCAAGGGCAAGGCTCCTACTCCGCAAGTGTTGGCAATTCAAGGAGGTAGGATCCAGAAAAAATCGCGTGTGAACAAGGGTAAGGGTAAAGGTGATAAAGGCAAGCAGGTCATGGCCTATCAACCAAATCCTAAGGTGAATCAACACTAGCCCAAGAAGAACAAGGTGAGTCCTCCAAGAAAGAAGGATCAGGCTTGTCACCACTGTCATGAAGTAGGGCACTGGAAGAGGAACTGTCCACTCTACATCAATGACTTGCGACAGAAGAAGCAAAAGAGTGAAGCTGGTAATCCCAGCTCTTCAGGTGCGTTCTTTGTAATCGAATTATTTACTCTAACTCGTAAATTAAATTCCTGGGTATATGATACGGGATGTGGTATTCATATTTGCAATACTATGCAGGGGTTTAGAGTTGAGAGAAAGCTGGCCTATGGACAACAATTCTTGCACGTGGGTAATGGAGCACATGCAACAGTTGAAGCTATAGGCGTATTTGATTTAGTGTTGCCTTCGGGCTTAGTACTATCTTTAAATAATTGTCATTATGCACCGTCAATTGTTAGAGGTGTTATTTCATTTTCATGTTTGTTGAACCTTGGTTTTGAACATACTATTAATAGCAATGGAATTTCTGTTTCTTTAAATGGTGTATTTTATTTTAAAGCTATTGCTGTGAATGGTATTTTTGAACTTGATATGAATGATAATGGTAATGCTTGTGTTAAAAATAAGTCGATGTATAGCATCAACAATAAGAGAATCAAGAAAAGTCTGGATTCATCTTATCTTTGGCATTGTCGACTTGCTTACATAAGCAAGGATCGCATGAAAAAGCTGCAACATGATGGGCTTTTAGAAAAGATCAATGATGAATCATTTGATAAATGCGAGTCTTGTATTAGTGGGAAGATGACAAAGAAACCCTTTAATAATAGGATTGAAAGGGCTACTGATCTACTTGGTCTTATTCATACAGATGTGTGTGGACCACTTAGACATGTGTCAAGGAGAGGTGCTAGCTACTTCTTAACATTTACGGATGATTTCAGCCGATATGGTTATGTTTATTTACTTAAACATAAACATGAGGTGTTTGAAACATTCAAAGTGTTTAAAGCTGAAGTAGAGTTGCAACTTGGAAAGAAGATTAAAGCTCTTCGATCCGATAGAGGTGGTGAATACCTGAGTCAAGAGTTTGTGGATTATCTAGCTAAGGAAGGAATTGTCCAGCACGTTACTTCTCCATATACACCACAACAAAACGGTGTATCTGAGAGAAGAAATCGTACATTGCAAGACATGATACGATCTATGTTTAATCTAACAACTCTTCCCTTCTCATTCTGGGATTATGCCTTGGAGTCTGCTGTTCGCATTCTTAATATGGTTCCCACAAAGAAGGTTGATAAGACACCATATGAGTTATGGACTGGAAATGCTCCTAACTTGTCTTATCTTAAGGTCTGGGGTTGCGAGGCGTACGTTAAACGTGACTCGGGCGACAAGCTCCAACAAAGATCTGTAAAATGTATCTTCGTAGGATACCCAAAGGAAACAATGGGTTACTACTTTTATTATCCTCCTGAGAACAAAGTATTCGTTGCAAGGTATGGAGATTTCTTGGAAAAGGATCTCATATCTCAAGAATTAAGTGGGAGGATATATGATCTGGAAGAAGATCAAGATGATGCATTACCTTCTGAAAACACTAGCCAACTTCCTGAAGAACCAGATAGTCTGGGTCCTCCACCAGAAGTTGAAGTGGTTCCCATTCGCAGATCCGTAAGGACTGTAAAAGCTCCTGAACGTCTATGTCTTAACGTAGAATGTGAGGAATATATACAAGGGGATCTTGATGAACCGCCTAGTTATAAAGCTGCCATTAATAGTCCTGAAAAGGAAAAATGGTTAGTTGCTATGAATGGGGAAATGCAATCCATGAGAGACAATGAAGTCTGGATTGAAGTAGACCTTCCTCCTAATGCCAAGGTAGTTGGGAGTAAGTGGCTCTTCAAGAAGAAAACTGACATGGATGGCAATGTACACACCTATAAAGCCCGTTTGGTAGCTAAAGGCTTTACTCAAACGTATGGTGTTGACTACGAGGAGACCTTTTCTCCTGTAGCCTGACATTAGGGCTATTAGGATTCTCATAGCCATAGCTGCATACTATGATTATGAGATTTGGCAGATGGATGTCAAAACCGCCTTCTTAAATGGTCGCCTAGATAAGGATATCTATATGGCGCAGCCTGAGGGGTTTGTGAATCCAAAGTTTCCAAATCGTGTATGCAAACTTCAAAGATCCATTTATGGATTGAAGCAAGCATCACGACAATGGAACAAGAGGTTTGATAGTGAAATAAAGAAGTTTGGTTTTACTCAAAATCTTGATGAGCCATGTGTATACCACAAAGTTAGTGGGAGTGAAGTAATTTTCCTTATATTATATGTCGATGACATATTGATCATGGGAAAAGACATTCCAAGTTTGCATGAAGTCAAGGCATATCTTGGAAAGTGTTTTTCTATGAAAGATTTAGGGGAAGCTGCTTTCATTCTGGGAATTAAGATATATAGAGATAGATCTCAGCGATTAATTGGATTAAGCCAAAGTGCTTACATCGATAAAATATTGAAGAGATTCAATATGCAAGATTCCAAGAAGGGATATTTGCTGATGCAAGAACAACATGGCTTGAGCAAGAAAGTTTGTGCTTCAACACTTGAAGAGGTGAAACGCATGGCAAAAGTTTCTTATGCTTCGGCTGTGGGATCTATTATGTATGCAGTTAAAAGCACAAGGCTAGATGTGGCGTTTGCTCAGAACTTAACCAGTCGATATCAGCAGAATACAGGTGAAGCTCACTGGACTGCTGTTAAGAATATTCTTAAGTACCTTAGGGCTACTAAAGATATGTTCTTAGTTTATGGGGGTGATCCACAAGCAGAACTTGATGTTACAGGTTACTGCGATGCTTCATGGAAAAATGATAAGGATGATATGAAGTCTCAGACTGGATACGTCTTTGTCATTAATGGAGGAGCTGTGGATTGGAGGAGCAAGAAGCAGAGTACATTAGCGATGTCTGCAGCAGAAAGTGAGTACATAGCTGCATCAGATGCTGCAATGGAAGCCGTCTGGATTAGGAAGTTTGTATCAAGGCTTGAAGTTATGTCTTCGATTCAACGACCTATAAAAATGTATTGTGACAATTCAGCTGCAATTACATTTGCCAATGAACCTGGAATCATGAAGGGCACCAGACATTATCCGATCAAATATCACTATGTGCGAGAGCAAATAGAGATTGGGCAGATCGAAGTACTCAAAGTTCACACAGATGATAACTTGGCAGATCAATTGACGAAAGCTCTTCCTGGCACTAAGCTTTATAAGTTAGCTGAAGGAATAGGTCTTCGTAAGGCTGAAAGTTTCATGCCCATTTGTGATTAGTATTTGGATAAAGGATGTAATAGACAATTATTGATTTTATGAAATAAAGTATTGTTATGTTTTATTGTCTTGTTGAAATATACATATATCCTGTTTTTGCATGTTTATATCCTTGAATAATTTTATTATTCTAAATGTGTCCATTGTCGGTTAATGATATGGGAATATCATTAAATTAAGACAAATGTGAATGTTGGTGAGAATATACTTGAAAGTATATTGATGCGTAGTCATACCAAATTCACATGATATTCTAAGAGTAGAATATAGGACTTATCCCAACTAAGCATGAGATTACTTATGGATCTTGTCATCAAGTAATTCATGAAATAGTTATCCTCAGACTTGAGATACCAGATAAGAGTCATGGATGTAGTGCATTTTTGTAAAGCAATCTACCGCTTACCGTAACTGGAAGTTATAAGGATTGTTTTCAGAAGTGTTGCAAAGTCCATGGGTTATTCTTGTAGTCAAGAAAGAATTTGTTCCTTCAAATTTTGTTTGAAGTGTAATACTGCTGGGCCCCTCGTAGGGTTGACAAAATGTTTGCGTGGCCACGCCCAAAGTCTATCTGGAATGCATTCAGATGTTTTGGTAATTTTGTTCAATCATAAACAACGAGAAACAGAAACATTAATAAAGAGTGACTTAGATCCATTTCTTTATTAATAGAGTATTAGTAACAAAAGGATAATAATAATGATGAATCATTAAAGATTTTCCAGGAAATCTAGCTCGAGTTGGACTAGGGGCATTGGAGTGTTGCAAGAGCCAACCAATGTCATTTTGCTATTAATAATTAACCAAGTGGGAGTTGTTGAAATGTGGTTAACAATTAATGTGCAAATGTCTAGTATCGAACCCGAGACCTCGGGATTGCACACATTACAAATGAGTATTAAAGAATAATAATAAATGTATTTTATATATTTATTATTAACACGAGAACTTAACGACCGTTAGTGTTTTCCGTTAAATGACTAACGACCGTTAGACGCAAATAAGGAAAGAAGTGTTTGTATACAATTAGGAAACAAGGAAAAGATTTAGGAAACCCCTTGGGCTTCTAAGATCGACCGGCCATGGGTTGGTTCGACCCAACCCTTTGCTTTTGCTCCAAGTTTCTAAACTAGTATATATACAAACACAAGGGGTCTTGGTTTTCATAACTCTTGAACACACATTAAACCCTAAAAGTTTTCTTCTCCTTTTTCTTGGTCTTGCCGATCGTATACCCTTCTCCAAGGGTTATAGGATCGATTTTTGTTAATCAAAAATTAATCTTGTGTTTTACTTGCATAACCTTGATACGGTTTAATTTGTGTGTACAAGAACGAGGTAACAACACACTATTGTTGTTATCAAGAGATCGATAAACAAAACGGTAAGGGGTTTATCATTGATCTAGTTTAAATCATATTCAAGATTTATTGAAGTGCATCGGGTACGTTTTCTATTATGTTTAAGTTAATAATTATGTGTTATACTAATTGTTTACATACTTCTGCTATTATGTACTTTGTGTTATTGAATTATATGATTGTCATGGTTTTCAAATTTCAACATAAACTAGGTTCGCTAGCAATTTATTGAAAAGGCTGGGATTAATATGGCAATAAATCCATTAGACCGGATGGCAAGGATGTGTGTTTTTCACCATACACCTCAGCGTCACGTCAGCTTTCTCTCTTCTCTCACTCCCCTTCATCTCACTTCACCATTTACACGTCAAGGCAAACACATCTTCACCTTTCACTAAAATACCCACTTTATACAAATATACCCCATTAAATACCCCACACACACTCACACACACTCAAATAAAAAATAAAAAACATCAAACTAATTTTATGGTGATCATATCACCACTATTGTTCTTGCTTTTCGTGTCTAGCGCGTGAATTGACAGCCATGGCAAGGGAATCATGCGTGATTTTTGCATAATAGTGAAGGAACCACTAACTTTGCCATCCGGTCTTAATGACGCTGATATGCTGGTTTGGTATATAGCTACCACAGGGTCTGGGTACTACAAAACGTGAAAAGTAATTGACAAAAAATAACTTGTTGGATTTAATGATTTATCATTATTAATTTAGTCCAATCGTTGCAGTCAAATAATTTGAAATATCTATCTAAATGACCTTAGATGGTTTTGAATTAATTGTATGAACGCAAATTTGATAATTGACATTATATTGAACGGTAGCGACTAAAAACCAAACATATACCTAAGCTAATTATTGCATTTCATCAGTTTATATTCATCGGTAGACCGGTAGGGCAGTAAACAAGTCAAGCTTTTATCAAGCCATTCGAGCTTAAGCTTGAGCTTGAGTTTGACTCGATCGAGCTCGAGCCCGAGCCCAAGCCTAGTAAACTAGCTTGAAGCACATAACGAGTCGAGCTCAAGCTTTTATCAAGCCTTCATGTATGTATATATTTTTATTATACGTATTTATATAAACAACCTAAATGCTAATGTAAATATTGGGATACTAGTTAAATATTTATCGTAGAAGGACTTTTTAAATCTTAATGCTCAAATGTTTTATATAAGTTATTTGCTCTTTCGTTCATCGCATATTTTCTTGAATTTATTGATGAGTTTGGCTATCGAATATAATATTTAAGTATAAATTTGAGCTTTTTAAGACGAGCTCGAACCTTATTCAAATATTACTCGAGCCGAGCTCAAGCTTTGGTGATTAAAGCTCGTCGAGCTATCGAGCCGAGCTCGAGTCTGCCTTGTGATTTTCAAGCCGATCTCAAGCCTTGTTAAGCTCGAGCTCGGCTTGACTTGATTACAGGTGTAACGTTAAAGTGGTGATTTGCGAAATAACTTCTATAAATAGGATGAACTTATGGTTAAACTCTTCGTAACTTATTAATGGATATAATCCTTTTGGAATGAATAGTGATGATCTTCTTTTGTCATTCTAAATAACATTTTATTTTCTCATTGACTATATACCAATGGAACACTACATGCTGTTGAAATTTTATTTTCTTTTTCTACACTTTTATCGATCATTAATGCATGTCCTAATATTATATACTCCCTCTGTAGCTTTTATGGTTACATTTAGCATTTTTTCTTTTGTCATTCTAAATAACATTTTATTTTCTCATTGACTATATACCAATGGAACACTACATGCTGTTGAAATTTTATTTCTTTTTCTACACTTTTATCGATCATTAATGCATGTCCTAATATTATATATGTAGCTTTTATGGTTACATTTAGCATTTTTCTTTTATAGATATATTTATATATATATATATATATATATATGAGGCGCTTTATTTCACATACTCAAAAAGTGCCACATACCAATGGACCAATCAGAAGCGTCGGATTAAAAGACAATTTTTAATAATAAAAAACACGGAAGGACCATTTTTGCCAACTCACCAAACTTACCCACCAACCCCACCCCCTACCTCTCACTTTCCACACATTTCATATCACAAAAAACCCACTTTCTCTCTCTAACCATCATCAAAAACTACCATAACAAATAAAAAATAACCGCTTTTTAACCGTTCAAATCATCAATAAAACACAAAAATGGAATAATCGACGAGTGCACAAGCAGATACATGAAAAAAAAGGGTTCAAAATGAACCTAATGAGTATCGAAATGATGGTACGGTGATTCAAACTGCTTATTTTATTGTTATATTGTGCTTATTTATGATTTGGTGCTTATTTATCAATGTTATTGCTATTTATCAAAGAATGATACATAGGACTGATATAACAAATTTTGTATATATGGATGCACACCAAGTGTTTGATAAAATGTGTGAGTGACAAATATTTGATGATCTTGTTATCCGGTCATGCAATTTTGCTTATTAATTAAGCTGTTAGTTGTTGTTTTTTTGTTTTTAACTGCATTGGAGTGATATTTTTACTTATGATTGATGTTTTAAATCTGCTTTGTATCATACGTATAGTATCACTAGTGATAAAAAGCATTTGTAGTTATTTTATTCAGTTTTTGGTAGTAGAAGATCTGTGATGATGATAAAATAGATGTCATTCAATTTTTGGTATTATATCACTAGTGATAAAAAAATTGTAATGCATTACTTCAGTTTTTGGTAGGTTATCACTAGTGATAAAAAGCAGTTGTAGCTATTTAGTTCAGTTTTTGCTAGTAGAAGATCTGCGATGATAACGAAACATTTGTAGTGACTCACTTCAATTTTAGGTAGCATATCACCAGAGATAAAACAGTTGTAGATGTCTTATTCAGATTTTGGTAGATTATCACCAGAGATAAAACAGTCGTAGATGTCTTATTCAGATTTTGGTAGATTATCACCAGAGATAAAACAGTTGTAGATGCCTTATTCAGATTTTGGTAGATTAACACCAGTGATAAATCAGTTGTAGATGTCTTATTCAGTTTTTGGTAGGTTATCACTAGTGATACCTCATTTGAATGTGATATCACCAGTGATACCAGTGATATCACCAGTGATACCTCATATGAATATTTTCTATTTATGTCATATCTGATAAATGGTTGATGAAACAGCTTGCATATTTACAATATACAAAGTTTGATGCAATGAATGTACAAATGAGAAGTTTATTCTTTATGGTTTTAAATGCCTTTGAATTATATAAACCAGTGTGTGATTTTGAATGTATCACAGGTGATAAAACTCAAATAAACACTTGAGATGCTATAAACTAATAAATCCAGAAAAAGTATCACAAGGGATACACAGAAATTCAGATTATGGTTGAAGCAGTGATAAAGAAAAGATGAAGATTATGGTTGAAGCAGCTATGAAGAAAAGGGCAGCAGAAGAAAAGAATTAGTTGACTTCCATGCTTTTCCAAAGACAATTTATTTTCAAAGACAATTTATGTTTATGTTTTGTGTATTTTAAATTTCTAAACAATGTTGGTTAAACTAGGATTAAGAATTTGATAAGCAAAAATCCATTGAAGCACTGCCGAGCCACGGAATGTGACGGACAACTGTCCAAGTTTGGGGTTACCTAAGAATGACGGGAGGCTCTATTAGGTCCTGAATCACATTCCCTAGTGGTGGATATTGTGCTATATTTTGTTCTGGATTTTGCGGAATCTGAATGCATCTAGGATTAGCTGATAGCTATGCAAAAAAAAAAAAAAAAAAAAAAAAAAAAAAAAAAAAAAAAAACGATGGTATCTTTGTATTATCTTTCATCTGGATTTTGGGAAATGAAGACAGATGCAGTTTATTATTTATGGTTTTAAATATACATGCAATTATTTTTTTGTTTTTACATGTTCTTTGCTTTTAGAATACCAGGAGATACTATCACCAGTGATACCT